>CAJPEV010003736.1:11640-28244 GCA_905338385.1 Darwinula stevensoni | reverse complement strand
TTGCATCGATACACTATCGATAGTTTAGGTCGATGCATCGATGTTTTGAAAACTGCTATCGTGACAGCCCTAGTTAAAACCAAGCGGTCTGCAGCAGGTCTCATCGCCTCTGACCGATCGGTCGATCGCACGGTTTCCAAAGGATGCCGCGGTCACCGTCGACCCACGTGGCACGAAGCGCACGAGAAGTTTCCTTTTGCGATCAAAGAAGATGATCGCGAGCTCTTTGCTGGCCGACCGAGAGGTGCGGAACTCATCGGGCGGCGGGGTTCACGCTTGTTTTCGTACGGAAGATTGCCGTTTGGACTCTGTGTCGTGACGATACAGGCAAGTCTCATCTGCAGTCGCGATCGATTCCAGGAAGCGTCATCCCGTTTCGAAGCGATCTAGCATATCGCGACGAATGTCCACACGCCTCTGCTCTCGGGTCGGTGTCAAATGCGTCTTGCGCACTCTGGACACCGATGAGGTTTCCTTCAAGATAACATGTGCGGAGCCCGCAGGAACTCCCGGGTTCTCACGAACCAGTTCATCAACACGGGCAGTCTTCTCTGCTGTCCTTGATGCCGAGGGATGGTCCCGGCGAGGGATGGTCCCACACGGACGCTCGCCATTCGACGAAGCGCTTGGCCCACTCGAAGACCGATGTCCTCTCGGGAAGATCGACGACCGTGGGCTTCCTGCATTTCGTGTGTGGAAAGGCTCTCTCGTGCTGTTTCACGGCAAACAACGCCTCGCTCGGTACCGACGCGGTATCGTGAGGAAATTGTGAGAAAATCCAATGGATTTTGTGATCGCGGTCACGGTCATCATTCTAGACTTTAGCATCGATTCAAGGTGCGATATTCTTTTAACTGTTTACATACAGTTTTTTCTGCATTTAATTTTCAAACATAATAGCGCGCGCATTCCCGACCGCTAACTAGGCCGAGCGACAAACGTGTTTGTGCGACAGTTCTGCCGACCAAACGTTTCGAGATATGAACTTATGGTTTTAACATAAATTTTTCTTATCGTCCGAGGATGTGCCTTTCAGGTATGAATTTTATTGATCTGCCTCGTAAAAGGTGGGGGGGGGGAAGTAACTTTCATGGAAAATCGGAGATTCGCTCTCGTCTCGCCATCTTCCGGATGGACGAGGAGACGAGAGTTGGCGGGACATTCGTCAGGGGACGGCGGCGTCGCTCACGGCGGTGTCGAGCGCCTGTTGCCCGCGAATCCAGTGATTCCAAGAGCGTCCACGAGGAACGAAGGGGCGATTCGTCGGTTCGTCGCCGCTTGCGTTCACACGGCTCCGCAAAGAAGTAAATCACCGCAGCTTCCTTGTCCTTCTCTCAAAATGCAGAATCACGTCATCTTTTGTCCCAGCAGAAATCAATTTGAGCCCTTTGATAATCGTTCTCGAACGGCGCAAGGGAACTGGCTAGTGCGAGAGTTCTTCAAAGGTTGTATTGTTTCCCGGTATCGCAGTCGCATCCTCGTTTGGGAGAGAGTGCGAAGTCTGTCTATATAGTGATGTTTAACGTTCGTCAGTTTGGACGAACTTGAAGAGCTAATGCTGACGTCTTAGCATGGCTGTAAATGCTATCATCCCCCCCCCCCCCCCCCCCCCCCCTCTCCCCACATTTGAACGGTTTCATTCCCATTCCCGCGGTCTCGCATCTGTGCCGAGGAGGTCGTGCGATGGAGACGCACTTGCTAGGGCTGGAAGATGCCCTCCACGAATATTACTCTTTTTCATTGCTTTCGGGGCACATTGGTCCATTGAAGAGCTGGGGTGCGAAGTGGGACGACAGGTTAAAGGAGCCTCGACGAACGACATCGACGCGCTCAGTGTTGCATTGCCGTTTAGGTACTGGAATTTCACTCGATTCCTTTTCTCCTCCTCTGTCGACACCATGCTCCGTTCACGCGATTCACTTGCCAACGGTAATCACAGGTCAAACGAGACCTGTAGGCTTTATACACGTGACAGTGCCCACGTAACACATTAACGTTCTCGAGGACGTTCAACCTGCGTTCAAAGAGGTTTTTGGACCTTCAATGTGCAAGGATGAACAGCTTTCGGGCTCTCGGTTGAGGTGCTGTTTGGTCACCAAAACAGGCTGTTTTTGGACATTCGTCGAACGTTAAAGATACGTTTTCCATATCTTGCAAATCTGTGGTATCTATGTGACAATGGATTGAACCAAAGGTTCGCACTCCCTCTTGTGTTAAGGTGCCCCCACCTCGGTTACCACTTAGTAGGCTTCCTCTGAATCCGCTCTAGTGCTATCGACTCCTTCACTTGTGCATGGCCCCGGAACTAAACGCAATGATCCCAATCTATGGACATGAGTTCACTTCTGCTTCCTTGAATCGTTTAAACTATTTCGAAGCACCTCATATGTAGAAGCAACTCGGCTGCTTGATGAAGCAGATAGTTGCCGTGTATTTTGCACTAATACTGGCATTTTTCTCTTTCCGTAGGGACGGGCGACAGCGAATGGTTTCGTGAGATCTCGTGAGTTCTCGGTCTGCTTTAAATTTCTTTTTCATGAAGGCAAACGGAAGCCAGAAATGAGTTTTTAGGTGTGAAGCATGTTATCCGTATCAGTGAAGGTTCACAGATGCCGATTCGGTCCAAGGAACCTGTCCATCCTCTCGACTTTCCCAATGGGTGATTACGGTGGTCGGATAATTTAAAGGGGCCCAATATGTCCACGGCCTAAATTAAGCCAATCTGTCGAACACTGTCTCCAATCATTCCACACAGAAGGGTCCTTGCAAACCAAAAGTAAAGGAATTCATTTCCTATCGATTTCTGAATTCTTGGCCTTGATGAGTCCCGTAGCAATATGGGAAAGTCTGCAGTATTGACTTTCTTCAATTCGTCGATCGAGGCAGTTTCTACCAGAGGTCTCATTCAGTTACCACAACATATAACCTCATTTCCACTTGAGACAAAGTAGTTTGGGCTGAAAAACTTTGCCCATTCCAACAATGGTAATGGATATTCGTGACGAACAATAGAAACTAACGGTCTTTCTCTTGTTCCTTTTTTCCGTCTGCCTACACAGATTAGACGAACTTTAACTGTGAAAACCATTGTATTATGGAACGGCTCATGGGATGAATGAAAAAGCCTCTGCGAATTTCCAGTCATACTTATCCGACCAATGAAATTTCACCCTGCAACATCCAATAGCAAACAGCAAAAGGAGGAAGCACGCACATCCCTCGCGCTAAGATCAGGAACTGAGCCCAAAGAAGAAGTCTGCATTAACAAATTCGACTGGAGGTGATCGCTGAGACGGTTGAGTTCACGTGAGATATCAATAGCTCGGAAATTGAAGCCTTTTTAAAGTAAGGATATTTCGCGACAAGGAAATTTATTTTTCCCCTAATGGAAAAAATGATTTGCGAATCAATGAGACTCATAGCCTTGAAATGGTATTCTGGTATTTTACTAATTATATGCATGTTCCGATATACATATGGCATCGTAACAAAAACAATGAATTCATTCTACGAATTTCATTTCAATAAATTCATTACGCAAGTTAAGAGTACGTCATACAAAGGAATGAAATGTTGCAGGCCCGAACGAGATCGCGCCCTGCGTCGCCAGCAAGCGCCTCGCCCCCGGCGAGTCCTTCGACGTCAAGGAGAGTCTCTTGCCCGAAGGGGGGGTCTTCATCCGAGCCTGCCGGTATCGCTTCACGGTGGGAGGCAGTTCTTTGGGGTTTCCCGCGCCGTTTCTCGGGTTTCGTGCGCCGTTCGTCATGATTTTGTGGTTCTCGTTTCCGTCCAGTGCCCGCAAGACATGACGATGTCGTGTCCCGAGATCCGTCTCCTGGGCTCGCAAGGTTGCAGGAACGCGGACTTCGTTGTCAATGGGAACCGGTATGACTCCAGCATAATTTATTAAGAGCAACAACAAAAGCAATAAAAATAACGATAATGATATTAATTATAAGTATCCGGGACGTGACGTTCATATGTACCCAAAGTTAACGGGGAAAAGACGGACATCAATCTTCGTATTGGCTGGGTCGGGGCCCAATATGAAAAGGACAGCTGCAGTTGTGGCTTCCAGCACAGCTGTTGTTAAGTGTGCCAATGGAGCACCGGTTATGGATTGACAATCCATCTCGATTTCCTCAAATGCGGCAGAAGATGAAGATGCCAGGGCCGTCCACGATGGACATGATGCTTCTGCGCCCTGCAATGGAATGGCCAAGAAACACTCAGTTCAGGCGAATGCGGTGGACTGCAGAGGGCGTACAGAGGGTGATAAGCATTAATGTTGTCATGGAACTGTGCCCGAAAATTAAAGCTACCTGCCCCAAGTCGCCAAGGATGTAGGAAGTGATGAATAACACCCCTCTTCATCAAACCAGGTTGGCGTCAAACGAAGATCTTCAGATATGATAGCATTTACAGCCATGCTAAGACGTCAGCATTAGCTCTTCAAGTTCGTCCAAACTGACGAACGTTAAACATCACTATATAGACAGACTTCGCACTCTCTCCCAAACGAGGATGCGACCGCTGCGAAGGATTCAGCGTGGGCAAGGAAATTCCACTTTTCTGCTGAATCCCACAGCCTTCTTAAGAACGGAAAGCCACACACGCAACGACCTGCTTCCACCTGTGGCAGATGTCCAGTCCTTTTGGCGAGACTTGTACGAGAAGGTGGAACCATTTAATGCAGATGCATCAGAGATGAAAACGGTTGAAAAACTTCTGCGACTGCAAACTCAAGACACTACCGGCAGAGAAATTTCTCTTCCCCAGGGCCCGACGGCATCAATAACTTCTGGTGGAAATAGTTCCCTTCGACGTATTCCCACATCGCTTGCAATTCCCTTCAGATTCTGGAAGGGAATTGAAGGGAAGGAATCTAATTCTAGCGTGACTAGTGGGTGGTAGGATTGTTCCCATATCAAAGGGTGGAGACCCTTCCCAGCCCAAGAACTACATGACAATCAGTACTCTTGCAAGATCTTCCCAGGGATACTGAACGAAACAATCTTACAAGAAGTAGCACCTGTCTGGCATGAAGCTCCCGAAAAAAAAGAGGTTGCGAGCGCGGCCTATCAGGTTGCGAAGAAAATGCGTTGGTGGATAGAACCGTTTGTTCCGATGCTGTCCATTGGATGCGCAATTTGTTGATGGCTTGGGTGGACCATCGGAAGGGATTCCACTCCACCAACCATCAGGACCTAACAGTAGTGATGAAATTGTTGCACGTCCAATGCTTGAAATATCTTATGGGCCTATGGAGGACGCGCTTTTCCATAACATCTGGGAGAAAAATGGCCCTTATTGTCTACATCCAGTCCAGGAAGGGGAGTATACTAATGAGATAGTCCTTTATCGCAAAATCCGTGAATGCCTGGTGCCATAATTCATTAGTTTTGCTTAGGTTGGAATGGAATGACCTCCCAAGCGCCAATTATTTTAATTAGTAAAGTGCTTCATCGTGACGGCCTTCTTGATAAATATTGTCTAAATGACATATTATCTTTTTCAAAGAGATATTTTGTCTTCACATATCCAGTAATGCCCAGACAAAAGAGGCTAACGTTGCATCCATTGTTGCACATTTCTGAAGACGTCCTGACAGGCAGGACGTCGCCATTCCAATCCACATACCGGTTTTTTCAATGGAGAAGAATGCATGTAGGAATCACATGTACTGCAGCTCACGCAATGAGAAAATAATTCCTATTGAATATCGAAAGTTATGCAAGATTGCGTACGTATACCGCGGGTGCTTCTTCGGATTCTCGGATCTCCGTGGACGAAAAACTCAGAATTTCCGGATATTTTCAGCATGTGCGGGCGGGAGAGACAGATGAAGACCGCGACGAACGTGGGGAGGACCGTGGACGCCCTCCTCTACTCCATCGGGTCCTCCCTCTCGTCCCCGGGAATTCGGTGCATAATCGCTTGCGGTAAGCAAGGATTCCTCGAGCGGATGCTGTTTCCTGTTTTGTAGTGGCTCTCGACGGTGGATTATTGCATGCATTTCTTCGATCACACGGCGAATAACCAGAGCGTTGACAACTTTTTCTTTACCCTTAAAATTCTCAATATTGATATCTCTAAATTTTTTCCAGAAAACGGATCGTTCAGGGAAGGAAAAGAAATCTTAAAGAACTTCTCCCTGAAGTTATTCCCTGAACATCGAAATCATGCGTCGAAGAAATCCATCACAAATATGAACTACCATCAAAATTAGCATTTTTCTTAAAAGTAGAACCCCAAAATTACAGGATTAGCGAATTTCATTTTTCTATGTTTTTCTATGTTGAAACGAAATAAAATTATTTTGCATATCTCTTGAAAAACGTCCACTTAGGCGATAGGCCTTCATAAATATTTAATGTAACTTTAATTCCGACTACTACTTAAGTGCTGAATTAGATATATTCTATGTTTCTGTTTCCCTGATGAATAAAAAACAATTATGCTAATAATTTTCTAAATCTGTAACACTGAGAAAAACCTGTTTCGAATTTCATTGTTCCATATGTGTCGGTTTTGTTTAGCTAAATCATTTCTGTAAACTTTTGTCCTCCGAAAATGTGTCCAAGGGAAATAAGCTTTTAAAATAAAATTTCATTTTAAATCACTACAAAAATAACCATTGGAAAACTAAATGTCTGCTTCCTATTTTTGTCCCTTCGGACGAGACGAAATTGTTCAAATTGCGGTCCCGTCGAAAACTGCGCCGTGAACTCTAAGGGTTATGTTTTTCAGAGAATGAGCTTCTGTTCAGCATATATTTTATATGAATATAAACGTTTATGATGTTGCTCTGTTATACGTTGCCCCATTTCTGTCATATGATTTTTGTCCTAATTCACACCATTACTTTTCATTGCCTATTCACAGGTGAAATTGGGCGAAGAACAGGGTCTGAGACGCAAGGCCGACAATCTCTCAGGTCACCAATTCGTCAATCACGTTCTGATGTTTGCAGTACGTGCTTAATATGAAAGAGGAAACAAATTTCAAAAATTGATAATAATGTTCAGGTTGTAACGCTTGCTTATCGAGTCGTTTCCCTTGATGGGAAGAGATGGAAGGAACTGAATTGCATACTTCCCATGAAAAAGTATGTGCCTAAGGAGCCAAAAAATTACAATTGCTCAATCTAACCATATGCAGGAAAATTGAGGTATTAAAAATGTATAGATCCACAACGTTCACATGCCACAAGTGTTTCAGGCAAATTCTTTCATGTTTTCTAAACAATAATATGTTAATAGCCTCTTGTCGCTAATCAGCTTGCGGTCGCATCGGTGCGCCTCCAAGTCGAAGTTCGGGAATACCGAGGGGCCTGAGAAGGGAACGATCCAACGGGAGAATGGAAGTGGAATATCCAGGGAAATACCCCTGGATGGTGGTGCTGAGTCTGGTTCAAGATCTTCCAACCCAGTGTGTGGGGACGCTCATCACAGACCGACATGTCCTCACCTCTGCTCACTGCTTCCAATCATCCACCGAGTATGTGAACTGATCGAACGTGATAAAAACAACTAGTCGATGGCCCGTGTAAATCGAAGTAAACGAGGTGGATCGGGTGGTGAATTTCAAATTTGTTTACAGGATGAGGAATGCTGGAAAAAATATTCCACAATGGAAAATGATCACAGTTTAACGCGATGCTAACTGTCCCCAGACCCGGCTCATAACCAGTCTTCTCTGCCGCTGATCGTTTTTTCGCAATCGGTCTCACTTGCTCAGCGTAGGCGGGAACATTTTGCCTCGATACTCGGCAGTTATGAGGGATCGACTTCACTATGTCACGCGCAATTCACTTTCTCCGATCATCATCACCTTGAGGGCATTATCCAACTGTTTCTCTGTCGATAATTTTGTAGCATGATAAAGGAAATAATTTTCTCCGAAAAAATATATTAAAAATTTAGATGAAGAAAAAATAGTTATGTACCCATAAGGGCCCAGAGGGACAGAACTAAACCGCAATCAGACAGACAAGAACATGCACGCAATTTCAGTTGCAACGATATCCTGTGCAGCAATATTCTATTTTTGGAAAGCTAACCCATTCGGTCAACAACGTCTGGTCAAGACTGAGAGAGGGTTCACTTTTCAACGTAGCTATGTTGCCACAAAGGTGGGTGAAAGGGGGATTCAATGTTGCCGCAATGTTGAAATAAAGCGCAGTTCAACGTTGATACGATCATGTGTCTCGTTCTGCCAGGGTTGAATCGTCAAAATGTAGGCATTACCTCCCCTTTTTTTAAGCCTTTACCACACGCTAATATTGATTAGAGCTTTAAAATACTCTATTGAGTGTTATTATTCTATAGAAGAATCCTACTGAAGTTATATCTTCCTTAACTGGATCAGGTGGCGAAACGCTGTTACCAATGAGGGGCTTTGAGAAATCGAATAATAGGAAGCTCGATTGATAGAAAACACGATCTAACACATTATCCCATTCCTTCCTACATTCCAGCAAACTATCATACTTTAGTTTGCGAAAGCATCGATGAGTAGTGAAGAAAGGGATTCGTTTCCATTAAATTCCAGATCTCTTGTGGTGGTGACGTTGGGCGAACACGACATGAAGACGACCTCGGAGGCGACGACCACGACGCAGACGGTCCCCTGGGAGAACGTCATCCGCCATCCCCATTTCGACGCGTCGACGCCGGAGAACGACATCGCCCTGGTGAGACTGGACACCCCGGTGAACTGGGAGGAATTCCCAAACGTCCGCCCCGTGTGCCTGGCGAACACCTCCCCGGATCCTTCGGCTAAGGCGGTGGTTGCATGGTGGGAATGGCGCGGTAAGTGGGCACGACCTTTTCTTAATAATCCCTTGAAGAACTTCTCGCTGATGTTATCCTCGCAAAACTCTGTAAGAGGATTTTCTCTATAACAAAAAATCTTAATTGATTCGCTCTCGTGCATTCGGTGAGTCAAAGACTCTCATGTTACAATTGGCTTGCACCATCTTGTAGACATACCCAAGTAACATGATGTCAATGGTAACAGGATCCTCAGAAAGGAGAAGAAAAGCTATTTATTGACGCGTTCACGTAAAGCCATTCGATTCTAGATACGTATATTTATGCCAGATAGGATTTGAAAAGCTCTTGAATGAGGCTGAAATCTAGGTCCACTCCATAGCAGAGTGCCCCAAGTATAGAATGTTTTTATTGGGCCTCCTTTCCTGAAAGGAAAGGGACCACTCATACTCTAGTCCTGTCCGTCTGTGTGTCACACTTTGGTTGTCCGACGATGACTAAAAAAATAATGGTCCGATTAATGCGAAAATTAGCAAGCGGGTAGATATGAACAGAATGGACGGCACATTGAGCACCTTCTCAGGTGAAATGAACCCACCTGAACCAAATTGTGTGCTTTGGTTTTTGGTATTTGTGCATTTTGTTTTTGTTTGTTTCTTTCTTTTGTCAGTTGTGAGAAATTGCATGTTGGAGGAACATATGAACACTTACTTTTTTGGTTATGAAAAGAAAATTAAATGCCAATCTCGCAGTCTTTGTAATTTTTCTTCGAAACTCCGGCCACAAATCCTAGTTGAGTCATCTTATGTCCGTACCAAACTTCATAAGAATCGGCTGCCTACAATCACATTAGCAACTCACCAAAAATGATAGCTTTTTTTGTCCCACACTGTAGTTACCAATCTTTGTTTATCACATTTGCCGGAATGGCTACATTACATTATTCGATTCAATCTGGAGACTTGTTTGCTTGTGAGTTAGATTCACGACATGCATCTGTTTTATTTTCCACTTTCCACGACTTAATACACATGCTTCTCCATTCTGAAGAGTCTTCAGGATGCTGCGAGCGCTTCAATACCACAGGAATTACCATCATTGTTATTCGAGCGCTTTTGAAACGGCGAACTCGGTAACTTGTTCTCATGTGACATCATAAGGACAAGTAAAAGCCTGTCACGCTGTTCCCGCTTGCGAGCGCTTCAATACCACAGGAATTACCATCATTGTTATTCGAGCGCTTTTGAAACGGCGAACTCGGTAACTTGTTCTCATGTGACATCATAAGGACAAGTAAAATCCCGTCACGCTGTTCCCGCAGACGTGCTGTTGGAAGCGGAATTGGAAGTACTACCGGACTCAACGTGCAGCAAGAAATGGCCAGATCCCTTCATCGCCACCACATTCTGCGCCCTCGGAATCGATCGCACCTGTCACGTAAGTTAATTCCATCAAGATGTCGTAATCCCGTCATCTTTATGAGAATCTTTGCAGCCATCTCAGAAAAATGATTTTTTTTCCTTACCAGGAAATTTTCTAATTTTCTTGTCTATCCCATGTTTCTCATTGCTCACTAGCATACCATTATAAGAGATACGTCACAATAATTTTTTTTCCATTCATAATCCATAAAATGGCCTTCTTTGAATTAAGAATATAGAAGCGAAGGTAACTGACATCATGTGGGAAGTTGCAGTCGTATTCGTTCACGAGGTGAAAACCATGTTCATGGTTGTTTTACTTTTCCTTCACTCATACCTGCGGCGAAATACAAAGAGATGCAGTCTTGGAGAAAAGACGCTGAGTAAAACATGAAATATTTCTAGGCTGGAAGGTATTCATTGAAGAACTCATGGTTACTTGTCTCATGGAGATTTGTGTCGTACATTCAATAACAATTTACATGAATGAAGCGGTGAACATCGTTCCAGGGTGTTTTCGAGGAACCGGTGATGATCCAAAACGAAGCGGGGATCTTCGAGCAGTTTGGAATCCCAATGAAACGCACGTGTCGCGAACACGAGCCCGGGTTTTACATCAAAGTAGCCGGTGAGTTCAAAAGAAACAAAAACTTAATGAATCGAGCTGACTCTGTCTGAGATGCACGAGCCTCCCTTTCGCCAGGTTTCCTCCGTGACTTCATCCAGCCGAACACGCAGGATGCAATCTGGTGTCCTCCCGAGTAGAACACTGGCGATGACGATCGAACGAGGATCAACGATTGATAGGATTTCGTACCGGGAGATTGCCTGATTCTCTTACTGTTCACTTTTTGGCTCGTCAACCGAAGAAAAATGTGTCGGGCTCTTCTTTGAAAAAGTTAATCGATGAGTCGATTTTTTTTTAATTGAGTGCAAGATTTAATTCCTATGTGGTAATGTAATGTTACATTCCTTTAAAGTCCAGCTTTAATTCAAATAACCCCATATGAAGTGATTCATAATTTAGAAGGGACTAAGCTTTTCAGATTGGGAAAGGTCCCAAACTCAAGGAAAGCAGAAATAGAACTGGAGTTAAATATGTCCAAGTTTATGTTTGACAGGCTTACCTGCAAGCTTCACTTCCGTGGCGTGACAGACGAGGGAAAATCAAAATACTCGGAATAAACAATTTTTTTGAAGGAATACCTGTTGTGCCTAAGCAACATTGTGAGCTACAGCAATGATATCCTTCAGAGTAGCCTCGTTAGGCAGTCACACACTTCCTTTAGCATCAATTCAGTTGCGTGAAGCAAAGTTGCAGGGTTTTTTATGCAGTAGCGCTCGCTTCGCGAACGCTGTCGTGACTTCTTCCACCTCATGATAGCCATCTCTGGCACAGCAAGAGCAAGACGTCGCGAGGAGCCGGATCCCACGAGCACTTATCGTGGGAAGGAAATGGACCTTGTGCATAGGGAGGTAGGTCGCCACGATGACGAACGGGTGGCTGGGGCTTTATCGTGCTGAAGCAGTCACTCTCTGAATCTCCAGTTTCGTGGTCGTTTCTGACGAATGTCGACGCGCAGATTTTGAAGTACCTTTCAACAGAATACACAATTATGAACGAAGTATGACGCTTACGTTGACGCATCACCATTCCCTGACAATTCCTTCCTTCAAATGAACGAATTCCAGACTGTGAAGGTAAAACCGCATGCAAATTTGCTGCCTCCTGTACATCAATGCAATGTCAGAAGTTTGCAGAGCAACTACCCTCATTAATATATACCATATATTTCTGAATCACCCGTCAAACTATCTCATGCTTGGCATGAGAAAGTTTCAAAACTCAGATCCTTTACCCGTCCCCAAGAGTACATACTGAATTCCCAGGCCGCACAATTTCAAATTCCCACAGTATAGATACAACGGAAAGGCAGCGTCGAAGTTATTGAGCAAACAACGAAAGTGGGATGTAACCAATTTCGTCATTGAAAACGGGTCATCGTCTCCAAAAGTTAATTGAATACAATCCGGAATGCTGTCAGGGATTTTATTATTCCAATGTGTGTCTTCCATGATTGAGAGAAATTTACCAAAGGGTCCCATGAAAATGTTTAGTTGCATGCGAGATGAAATGAATAGGGTAAAGCAAGTGGGCGGTAAGTTACACTATCACTTCTTAACCTCCTATCGGATTGTTTTGGAAGGAATGAATCTAATACCATGAGTGAGAAGCATACAACCTAACGAAGAAAACATTGAAATATGGGTGGAGGGCGGGTGTAATCTAATTCTAAACCGGTTTTGGACAAGATACACCGCCGACGAGGAAGGATTTGCACCATGAATCCGGGGTGGTGGAGCACGTGGCCCAGTGCTCTTTCGTCCCATCCGTGAAGCCCTTCTCGCAGCGGAAGAGCACCTTCGCCCCCATCGGAGCTGGGTATCCTCCATTCCATCCGACATATGTGAGATTCGCATTCTCCATCATCGGGTGCTCCGTCAAGCAGAAATCTGTGCATTCCGTGTATAACCACATACTTTGCTTAGAGGACAGAACATGCAAATCATCGAAGTGCCTGAAGTCTCAAGTTCTTCAACAGTTCCAACAAAACAGAACCGGAAATTTTATAGGACAGTTTAACATGTAGGAATAAAGATATTTGAAAACAGGATTTGCATTTCCAGTCATTGATGACGAATAGAAAAAGAATACGAATAACTGAATTATGCAAGAGGAAATGATAGAATAGATGTCATATAACACAGGCATTTGCTTCGATCCGTGACCATATGGCGCGAAAAAGACGCAGACTATGGATTGGAGCACGTAAGATCTATTGCACGTAGAAAAGATCAAGTTTGAGCTCGTGTAGCTCTTGTCGGCGAAAATGATGACCACGGCCGGATCAATGGACCCAATATCCAAACGATTCGAGTCCCTTCAAACTTACGTTTGGGGATTTCATTTATCAACTACGATGAGAGGTGCAAAAGACAGGGCAGAAATGTTGCTACCCGGACAACCCGGGAAGATACTACTGGACGTTTAGCCCCATGGATTCCGAAGCGTCACCCCGACATACCCATCCTTATTGAATACTATATGCGATAGATGATTCGAGAAATTTATGCGCATTGTTGGCTGAGTCCACTCTGCCGGAAAGGACGGGGGACAGGTGTATTGCGTCCGGGTGGGAAGGGCAAAATGCTAAGGACAGACTCCGGTGAGGCAGCCCAACCCGTCCACCATGTCAGACAGCTTTCTTAAGGTGAAAACATACGTGCAGAATAACCGTCGCATTGCTGTGGTGAATGCATTCCAGATAGAGGTTGGCATCGTAGAATATTAGAGAGCAACAGATTCATCATCGCTCTTGTTACTCTCGTGCTTCTCGTGCAGTTGCGCCATTGCGACTGCATCAAGTTTAGAATGTAAATGGGTTTGACCTCATTTGACCCCGAACAGGAGACAGGAAACATCATACACAGTCTAGATGGGCCGCATGTGCCCCTATCTGAACTGTCCTACCCTCCCTCAGCTCATAGATGCCTCTAAAGCTCTTCCTACATATATCCACTCATTCACGGTCAATGTGATTCCGTTGGGGAGGGGGTGGGGGGCGTGTGCATCATAGCAGGAAGACCTGAAAATCGCTTTGAAAAGGGTGGACTAGTTCGTCGCCATCCTACTCAAGAAACGGGTTACCGAGTGTGCATTATTCAATAAAAACCGCATGCTCTTTAGCCAAAATACCATACACACAATTCGAGATGTACTCGAGATGTACAACTCAAGCCATTCGCAGTTGAGCTCCACCACGGCTGAAAAACTAATTTATCGGCACCATAACTCAAGGGATGCCGACTCTCGAGAATGAAGCGAGCCTGAGTTAGTTAGAAGATGACAGTTATGACCGGCTTCATGTCCGGAAGGCATATGAAACAAAACGACATGTGCATATGTGAACAAAACGAAAATGCGAGCAGATTCAAGGACTGACTCTGGACGTAAGCTTGATATCCTTCGGACGGGATGAGCGAACTCTTCCCGTTCACTATCAGCTCACAAGTTGCATCGGAACTTCTGTAGTTGTAGGCCTTGCATGGTCTCGGTCGCTGGCTCGAACATAAGATGTTGCAGCCCCCCATACTTCGGATTTGGACCTTCCGAGACACGTTTCCATACCTCTGGCCTGGGTGGGCGGCGTAGAAGCTGAGGAAGTCGCACTCTGTCCCCAGAGAAAGAAGAGAGAAGAGGAGTAGGCGAATCCTGCCGAGACGTTTCATCTTGGCCGACAGGGGGATTTATCGCACTTCCACATCTTGATGTTATTCCGTTTCTCAAGACTGGCGCGAGAGATCGCGTGACCGATTGCAACCAATCCGGACGAGGTTGCGTAGAAAAGAATGACTTTTTGCGCTTTAGCTTCCATAGCAGGAGGGCATGGGGTGACTTGGCTCCTCTGAAGTTGAACCAACCCCCCCCCCCCCTCCAATGATTCATTCGTGATGGTCTTTCCTTTCCCTCCACAAAGAGAACTCCTTTCGTCAGGATACTCCTGTCGATAAACTGTAATTGATTGATGCCTGGGAAGAAAGTTCCTTCCTACCCCCCTCCCTTGCCTCCGCCAGCACCCATCGCTTTCGTGGAAGGACGAGGAAAAATCAAGAGGAACTTCATCGTATCCCCGAATGATGCCAGGTTTTTATGGGTAGTTATAGATCCTTATTAGTAAGGATGAAAGGTTCAAACATTTTTCATGAAAATCTATCCGGATCTGATTCGGGTGAAGGTTAGTTATCATCAGTAGCGTTGACGACGAAGGCAGCCATTAGAGATTTAAATGCAGGTTGACATAACGGGTTTGCGGCATTAAGTTGAGCAAGTACAAATGAATAGTTAGGAATAAATTCTGACTCTTCTCTCTACTTAAATGTTTCCATGAGTGAATTTCAATCTACTACGAGGGAAAGTTTATTAGCTAGACAAATGTTTAGTCAATATTCTGCTCATTTTCTTCCTAAGCATTCTGAAGCCGCTTCGTGCCTCCACGAGCTAAAGCATCTTCGATTCACTGGCTTATGAAGCCCAATTATGAAGCAGGGAAGCACCAAAAGGTAGAAGCGTTGTCACGAAGAAAGGAAGGTAGGTTTGATAGCATGAAGCAAGTTTTAAAAGAAAGTGCATGGTAGGTTGCATTCCATCATGACTTCGTGATTTTAACGAGCTCAAGCCGCGGAGTTTCTTTCGGAGTTTTCCAGACATATCGACCAATGCCGAGTTTCCGCGACATATGGTCTTAGATCGAAGAAATTGCCAGCGAGGAATCTTTTTTCTGCTTCGATTTTCTCATAATAAGCTGTTTCATGGGTTTAGAGGCATGCTCTACTCAGCATCCACTACAAGAAATGGAAAAATAATTTTTAGAATTCGTTCATCATTTCATGCAAATGTCAATAACTCCTGATGCTAAGTAACGAGAAAGATTGTCTTCAATAAAAAAAAGTAAATCCTCAGTGATAGATTCCAAAAACTTGGAATCGGTGAGAATTCCCCTCATTGCAGCTACATGGATCCGAATCCTCAGGGGACTCCCAATTGATTACAAACGTGGCCTTTAAAAAAAGACCTGAAGGAAAGTGAATACTTCCGATATAGGAGAACTTCAATTGCATTTTTGCAACGATTTATGAGCGACTGCAGGGGGAAAATCCAATAAGAATTATGGGTGATATAGTGAAACTTGAGCTACAAAAACGATTACCAGGATGCATTAACGCATGGGTGAAAATAATGGAAAGTTCGAGCTGTACAGAATAGCTGAATGGAAGTAGAATGAATCGATTAATGAAATATTTGAAGAAAACTCTGTACGGAACAGAAAAAAGGAAGGGCGAGGAAAACGTTCTCGCAACTTCATTATCTTGCTATAAGAAAGCGGCAGCACAGAAATTTTCGATGGAACAGCAATCGTCATATGGTCTCTGACGTTTGCAACGTATGTTTAAGTATAGGGCTCTCTTCCCATTTTAAAGCCGCAGATGGACTGTCGCCGCTTCGTGAATCGATGTGTGCTCGGGACCACATGTTCGTGCACGAATATTCGCGCTCTCGTTGCATGGAATGAAGAAAAGAAATATGAGGAGTGAGAGGAAGAAGCGCTGAAGCAGGCGTTATTTAAAGGCAAATTCATTCTTGCAGCTTCGTCTCACCTATTTGGTAGCACAGTTACGAAATGTCCTTGAAATCCGTGTAGCGAAGGGAAGTTTCGTTCGATCATCGAAACTAAATCCACAAATAACAACACAATAAATGTGATGTGATAGCTTTATTCGAAACGTGCTTTCTGTAGACAATAGAATCGAATTTCTCTGCGAAGTAGTCTCATTCTCAAGAAGACCCCCC
>CAJPEV010003736.1:0-11198 GCA_905338385.1 Darwinula stevensoni | reverse complement strand
CCCCCCCCCCCCTCCAATGATTCATTCGTGATGGTCTTTCCTTTCCCTCCACAAAGAGAACTCCTTTCGTCAGGATACTCCTGTCGATAAACTGTAATTGATTGATGCCTGGGAAGAAAGTTCCTTCCTACCCCCCTCCCTTGCCTCCGCCAGCACCCATCGCTTTCGTGGAAGGACGAGGAAAAATCGAGAGGAACTTCATCGTATCCCCGAATGATGCCAGGTTTTTATGGGTAGTTATAGATCCTTATTAGTAAGGATGAAAGGTTCAAACATTTTTCATGAAAATCTATCCGGATCTGATTCGGGTGAAGGTTAGTTATCATCAGTAGCGTTGACGACGAAGGCAGCCATTAGAGATTTAAATGCAGGTTCACATAACGGGTTTGCGGCATTAAGTTGAGCAAGTACAAAGGAATAGTTAGGAATAAATTCTGACTCTTCTCTCTACTTAAATGTTTCCATGAGTGAATTTCAATCTACTACGAGGGAAAGTTTATTAGCTAGACAAATGTTTAGTCGATATTCTGCTCATTTTCTTCCTAAGCATTCTGAAGCCGCTTCGTGCCTCCACGAGCTAAAGCATCTTCGATTCACTGGCTTATGAAGCCCAATTATGAAGCAGGGAAGCACCTAAAGGTAGAAGCGTTGTCACGAAGAAAGGAAGGTAGGTTTGATAGCATGAGACAGGTTTTAAAAGAAATTACATTGTAGGTTGCATTGAAGCATGCCTTTGTGATTCTAACGAGCTCAAGCCGCGGAGTTCCTTGGGAGTTTTCCAGACATATCGACCAATGCCAAGTTTCCGCGACATATGGTATTAGATCGAAGAAATTGCCAGCGACGAATCATTTTCCTGCTCGGATTTTCTCATAATAAGCTGATTTATGGGTTTAGAGGCATGCTTTTCTCAGCATCTATACAAGAAATGGAAAAATAATTTTTAGAATTCGGTCATCATTTCAAGCAAATGTCTATAACTCCTGATGCTTATTAACGAGAAAGATTGTCTTTAATAAAAAAAAAAAGTAAATCCTCAGTGATAGATTCCAAAAACTTGGAATTGGTGAGAATACCCCTCACAGCAGCTACTTGGATCCGAATCCTCAGGGGACTCCCAATTGATTACAAACGTGGACTTTAAAGAAAGACCTGAAGGAAAGTGAATACTTCCGATATAGGAGAAACTGAATTGCAATTTTGCAACGATTTATGAGCGATTGCAGGGGGATAATCCAATAAGAATTATGAGTGATATAGTGAAACTTGAGCTACAAAAACGATTACCAGGATGCATTAACGCATGGGTGAAAATAATGGAAAGTTCGAGCTGTACAGAATAGCTGAAAGTAGAATGAATCGATATTACTTTATAAACTTCTTTTGAGACATGCCTTGTCTTTTTTCCTTCCCGCTCCTTTTGCAAGAGCGTTGAAGTAATAGAACGATATTCTTTCGCCGTCGTGTCTTTAAAAGCTACCTTGTCGTTAGCTCATATGGTCTCTGACGTTTGCAACGTATGTTTAAGTATAGGGCTCTCTTCCCATTTTAAAGCCGCAGATGGACTGTCGCCGCTTCGTGAATCGATGTGTGCTCGGGACCACATGTTCGTGCACGAATATTCGCGCTCTCGTTGCATGGAATGAAGAAAAGAAATATGAGGAGTGAGAGGAAGAAGCGCTGAAGCAGGCGTTATTTAAAGGCAAATTCATTCTTGCAGCTTCGTCTCACCTATTTGGTAGCACAGTTACGAAATGTCCTTGAAATCCGTGTAGCGAAGGGAAGTTTCGTTCGATCATCGAAACTAAATCCACAAATAACAACACAATAAATGTGATGTGATAGCTTTATTCGAAACGTGCTTTCTGTAGACAATAGAATCGAATTTCTCTGCGAAGTAGTCTCATTCTCAAGAAGACCCCCCCATCCGCACCAGAACTGCAACTTCAACACCGACAGCTGATGAGCTTGTAATAACCTATATGTACTTTATGTAAGCTGTGATCCATGTTTTCAGAAGAACATTTTTTTCCAGTTCGCTCAACATCTGCCATATTCGGTGACAACCCCCGCGAACATCCATCCATCGCAACCGATGGCGTCGTCGGCATCGAGTAAAAAGCTCTGTCCGAATGCGAAGTGTCTCATTCATCATCCCTAAAACGCAGTCTCTGCTTAGATGCGTTCCTCCGTTTTCTCTCATTATTTTCCTTTTCCCCTCTGGTGCTGTATTTAATGCCACTCGTCCTGCATTTTGCCCAGTTCTGTCCCTTACCCCTTTCCTTTCAATGACAGGTAATTAGCCGCATAAGATTTTTCAGACTTCTCATTGCAGGGCGATGTTTTTATTGACTCATGTGACTGTTAAATGCTGAAACCTCTGCCACCTAGGGTCATATTTTCAAAGATTCACTAACTTCTGACTTGTTAGTAGCTACTAACTTCGTAGCAGTTGGGTTTGGAATATATTTGGCAACACTACGAAAATTTTCAAGCGTGATCCTCCACGACAGATAATGGTATCGTCTTCGGAGTCGATTTTTTCACACGACCAATGTATGCTAATTGGTAGAATAATAAGTATGACATATTTTAAGGTTCGGATAGAGACGTCAAAAAAGCATATTTTTCTTTCATGACACCTTGTGCCACGGTCGACCATTCATCTCCTTGCAGTTAGAGAATAACGGGATAATTGTGAGTGTCGCCAAACGTCCAAGATCGGAAAACTGGTGCATCGAAGAGAAGGAGCATCTTCGGTCTCTGTGTATTGAGGCCTTATCTGTCATAGAGGACGAGAAAATAGACATTCACACCAGAGCAAGGAAAATAATGGCATGGAAGAAAATTGTCCAAATATTTCATCATCGTTTTGGCCAGAAGAGAGACATGAATCGCCTCAAGAAGCAATGGCGACGAATGAAAGGTGATGCAGAGGAAAAGGTTTCGAAGTACAGGAAAGAATGCAAGGAAACTGGAGGTGGGTCTCCACCTGAACCCCCCCCCCGCCCCCAGAGGATACTCAGCAAATGGTGGATACCCTGCCACGTGGATTTGACAATCCGGTGAACCTGTTTGATGATGATGCGATCATCACCTTACCACCGAAAAATTAAATGAAGAAATAGGTGGAGTCCATGATGAAGACGCACATGCCACGTTGGCAGAGTTATTGGACGACCCAATACAACCACCTACTATCGACAGCGAGGAGTGTCTGCCCAAGATTTCCCTTCCAAAAAGGCAAGGCAAATATTTTCTCTAAAAATGATCTTCCATTTCCAGCTTCTAAGGAGGCTGCTTTGTAAGATTGCATTTTAATGAGCAGAAAACGCTGTGGCGCAAAATGGGAAGGCACTATACTTGCGAACGGGGCTGGGAGTTAGGAGAAACTCTATTTCGATCATCATTTCATAGAAAATTCCAAAGTTAAAAACACATGGAAGCCTGATCTCATGGCTGTAGAAATATTAGGCCTGCTATTTATTACGCTGGGAGTTTTCTATACCGTGCGACCAGAAAAGAGAGATAAGTTGAGTGTTCAATCTTACCCCTCCTGCGCACATGAATGGCGCAGATAGAAAACAGCATCCTAAAGTATCCTTGTACATGGATTTGTACAAGAGAGAACAGAAGCGTCGCATGGAAATGATGGAGGAAGAACATGGAAAGTAGATGGAAATTTTTACATCTTGAGAAAAAGTACAGGGAAGAAAAGATCATGGGGTTGCCGACAGAGAACATTGGAAAATCTGCAAGCGAATTCCACCAGCGAATGAATCGTAGATTTTTGGGAACACATCCAAAAATTCCTTTTCATTGATTAGTTCAATGATATGAGCGGTTTCAAGGCACTGCTGTGAGCTGGAAAGAAAGCAATAAAATAATTTTGTCGTGGTAACTGGTTTTCATTGCGTTGCCTTTGTCAGCACGATAAGCCATGGAAGCCTGACATTTAGAAACCTTTTCACTGAGAAAAATACTGCTGAAGTATCTTCCTGCGAAATGCGAGACCCTCAAAATCATCATGATCACGGCCTTCATTATTCGGTGGGAATTTATCCTGAATAGCATCACCCAATTCAGGTTCTCGTCGAGAAAGGGCCAAATTGTGAAGAAATGCTGCTGACAGAATGATAGCGTAAACTGTGGCAAGCTCGACTCGCAGCGGAATGAAAAGGCACCTGGAAAAAAAAGTGAAAAATTAAGGCCAGACTACTTCATTGAATAACATCTCTACAGGTGTTACCAGTTCTGGAACATGCGTCAAACCCCACCTGAACCGTCCTTTCATGATCGGTTTACAAGCAAGCTACCAACTAGCTCGTTTCGACTCCGCCGCTAACATAGAGGAGAGCCGTAGTAACAATCCGACAGCCTTTCCTCAGTTTTCCTTTCCAAAAGTGCCTAACAGTGGTAGTGGATGCAAATACCCGTTTCCTCTGCGAGTACTCAGGATATCATAAATGTGACTTCTCAAAGTCTCACGACTGAGGACCACTTGTAGCAGTCTCACTAATTCCATGAACGTGTCTTTGGAAAGTCTGAACCTGGCTATGAACTGGTCCTCATCGTAGAACACAATGGGATTCCCATGGTCCAAATATATTCTTGGCCTGTACTGATTTGATGGCTCACGTTCTTCTGCATCAATTGCACGTAAGACGTCCATAACTGACAGACTGAGAATTAGTAGCCTTTTAAACAATCCCCCAACAACTACTAAAATTTACGGTTAGTAGCTTTTTGAAAATACCATCTTAGTCACGACTAGAGATAGTAGAGACTTAGTAGCTACAAACTTGTTAGTAGCCCTTTGAAAATATGACCCGTTGTTTGCATGCATCTTCGTTTCTTCGCTTGTTATTCATATCCAGTACTTGTGAACCGATTTATTATGTGACATTTTGAGGACCTACTAATATTTGTCAAGTGAAGAATTCCACATTCAATCACATTGAATTTCTATGAGTCATTTCGCCAATCTCCCATTCCTGCTGGCTAGGAAGACTCTAGTCTTTGTCGTGTCTAGACCAAATGATAATCAAAACAATAGTTTATTCATTGAAAAATATATACGTTGTCGGCTTTAGCATGGCAGATGGAAATGGAAAAGGTATTTTGGTCATGGCCACCAAATTGGGGGGGGGGGGAAATAAAAAAATAAAATGAAATTCACATCTTCAAATGGCGAGATTCAGTGGTTTCCACAACCCCAGGAAAACGGAGCTTCAACCATCTTTTCTTTCTTTCTCCAGTGGAGAAAACACCCGCAACCCACAGAATCACCCGCAAAAGCGTGTGATTCTGTGTGGAGAAAAGAAAAAAAAAAACAGCTTCTTGAAATTTTTTCCTGAGGTTTTTTTTCTGAAGGGAATATTTTGGTAAACAACTTTTTACTCTGGTGGCTGTAAAACAAAGCCGTTGCCATGGAGAACCGTGCATTATTTCTACCATTAGAGTGCTTCGAGCATGAATTCAGCAATACGTGCAAACGGATATCGCTCACATTGGATAATGGCACTGCCATCGACTAACGATCGACCGGTACGAAATGTTTCTGGACTTCCCTTTATCCTTCGCCTTCAGGGAATGGCGGGGGGAAACGAGAAAAACTCAATTCCCCCCCAGACCTGGACTTTGGGAACATAAATTTTTCTCGAGGAGCAATGAATGAAATGAATTACAGCAGAGGAGATCATTCGATTTTTTTTCCGAATATCGTTCAACAATTTATTGGAGTTGTAGCAAATGGGCATACAATATATGTTTTGACCCCTAGACAGCCAACACATCTGATGAGCGAATGATACGGCAAGTTTTTAGCAACGAGGCAGGTCCTCGTTCCTTTTTTCAATGGAGCGATGCTTCCCCGTCGATCGATATTTTAGGGACGTCGTTGCCCCACTACGAGAGTGGCACTCTTCGACGTCCATATACCCGAGTGCGTGGAAGCTTAGTCCCTTCGCAGCCGAGTGATCACGTCTTGTAACAAAGTGCCGGTTCGTCGTGGAAGCCGTCAATGGACGGCTGAAGCAATGTTTCCGGCACTTTGACAAGGTGTGGTCGAATAAATCCATCCCTCATATTATGAACGATTTCAAGATTGCTGTACAGTAGGAATCCTAAATGCTTTCCATGAAAGCATCGAGTCGGACAAGGAGGATGGAGAGAGCATTGTTAGGTCGATGCTCTCACGTCTACATGAGCCTTATCGTTTGGCCTCGCTGGCCAAAGGTCAGAGATTAAACCGTAGTTCTGGAAGGCAATTCTTTTGCTGACCTCCGGATTTTAGCCCTAGGGTCATATCAACTGAAAAAAGCCAGTGCTTATTATGCTGAACATGAAAGCCCTGACGGGAGCTTTGAGGTCCAGTTTTTCAAGCACTGTGGACCTCTTTCGCTTAGCTCTCATGGCAGTTCATCTGAGTGCCCGATGTTAATGCGCGGCCGGATCCTGTCTCAGTACCGTAGTCAAACGAAGTCTTTATATACGTTCTGGAAGTTAATAAAAATCCAGTGCCGAGGCAACAGTCGCGCACTATTGTCAGTGGAGAAATGGTCAGACGACTGTTGGGTGCTGCGCATATATCATAACAGTTCTTTGGTTTCTGAGGCATGGCAGGTTCCAACCAAAAATTCAAATCCCGGAGAAGTCGCCGAGCGAAATTTGTGTAATATTTGAGACCAGAGATGAGTAATTCATGCCCGATAGTCACTGTGCCTTGGAGTCTCCTCTATGCCTGCTTTAGGTCATGGTAGAAAAGAATAGAACTGCCGTGAATTCTTGCGTTTTAACGCATTTTGGAATATCAAGAACAACTAGACTAGGGCCCGTGAAGACCGTGAATCTTCCCCGCGAGGCGGAGACCGATCCGATTCATGGCTGGGCTTTGGAGTACTCCTGGAACAAGTTAGTGCCTGCATTCCTCTTCCGGCTTGAGGTCACATACCCGTGGAAAATATGGCTTCAAATCTTTGCTTGCTTTGTTGGTGGGATGGTAGGATATAATTGACAGGTGTAAAACACCCTTCGCCGAACGTCTGCTCTATATTATCCCAATGCCAGAATTGCTGTCCGTGCCATGACACGCCCCTTCCATATTTGACCATGGGTTGAAGACTTTGGGGTTGAAGGTCCCACGTACGACCTCCAGACGTGAACTGCTGAATCTTTGATTATTAGTAGAAGGGAACACGGAGCCGATAAACTAGGGTCTTGCCGAACCCTCCAGACCCAGGAAGTCCATGTGAGGGAGATGAGGACGGGAAGGAACGAATAATGTAAAAAAGAACACGAAGGTAAAGAGAAACCTACCCCAGTAGCACCAGATATTGGCTCAATGCTGGACCGACATCGGGTACGAACCGATGCAGAACCCGTTATAACGGTTATAACGGACTTACAACCCCTTTGTTACTTTAAGGCTATAACGATATACTAATAAGTAGGTTATAACCTGGCTGCGCTACTAGGTTACACGGGCTGGCGTCTTGAAGTTACCCTTCAGGCCACTAGATGGAGGTATAGGTCTCGCTTTTCTCACAGTACACAGAAGTACCCTTCTCTCTTTCTCTGTAATTGTCCTTCACAGGAGTGTTTAGTACCTCGCTATATGTCTCGCCTAGTCTCATTATAGCAGTCAATAAAGTCGGGACAATTCATCATTTGTTATCCGCATATTCGAGACAGAATCATGGAGTCCAGGAAATAATCAAGCTCATATTCCCTATGAGAGCCCCGCGGTTTTCCTTTATCCGTAAGGATGATGTAATTTATTTGTATGCGAAAGTATAATGTATTTGTGGAGTCAATCCTTCCTTTCCTCATCCTGAGGACGTAATGAGGAAGTGAAGGACTGAAATTACAAGTACTGCGCAGAACAAGAAGAGTTGACCTCCTGAAATAAACTATAAATAGTACGTTCAGGGACGGTCAACCTCTGTACTGTTCTATGTCTCTTGCTAATGCACAGGGGAGACTTGTGCATCCCGTTCCCCAATATAACCGTGTCCGGAACGTTCATGACATATCACTTTGCGGAAGTGGTAACCTTACGGAGATAATCTTTTTTTTTAATCCCTTTTATAATTGCGGTTATAACCGGCCTACAAAAATCCGTGTAGTAATACCAACAATGGTCCAAGATGGGTGCCAATGCAGAGCCAAGATGTATACATCTTGGCGGATCTTGACGATATACAGGGCCGTCGAGGTAAATCCGGAAAATTTAGTTTAAGTACAAAAACCGTCAAAACCGTCAAATAGAATCAGTTTATTTGCACACAACTTGGCACAATTGTTTGAAATATGTTTCTCATTGAATGGGCAAGGGGTTATATTGGCACAGGCCTTGCAAGTACTGTATAGTGAAACGCCTTCACCATTGGAATGCCTCTATTAGAAAAAAAAATTAGGGAAAATATTAACGCCAATATTGGCCGGATGTTTTTCCGTGTAGTAATACCAACAATGGTCCAAGATGTGTGCCAATGCAGAGCCAAGATGTATACATCGTGGCGGATCTTGACGATATATATTGACCCAATATTGGAGTGCTACTGGGGGCGGGTCTCGCATGTCGTCCACCAGTCTTGCTCGACCTTGACATTGTTTGCGTCTTCCTATCAAAGCCATTATCTCAAAGCAGCTGGCTCTTTCTCGCTCACTCTCCCCATCCCACGACGACGAGTTCTACGTTCAAAAATTTTTCTCGATGATAGTAAGAAAATTCCCAAAGTCATTTTTTAATATAAGTAATTCTGGAGTCTTTTAAGTCCCGTCCCCTTGAAGCCGATCTAGCCCGCGAAAACTTATCCGAATGCCTAAACATTGGCTCCAACCAACGTAACTGTTTCCGATCTTCATCCGGGAAATGTTATTGACGACCTCGAGGAGTAATTCGTTTGAGCGACAAAGGAGCTCGTGGAACGGTACTCTCGCTAACCAACAGCATAGGGAACAACACACTATAATTTCTAGCGTTTCGTTTCGACAACGTAGCAGCTCGTTCTTAGTAGGTGCTTAAGTCGCGATTCCACTTTCGTAAACGGACCAGCGTAGTGGTTACGAGGTAGACGCATCTCGAGCACGATCTTGGAATTTAAGCAATTAGTAAAAATTCCTCGGATCGGTATCGAAAGAGCGAAACTCTAAAAGACGAACAAAGTAGATGCAGAAAGCATCGCGAGTCGACAGCGCCGAAAGGGCGACGAAACGGAATGCAGCCAACTTGGAAAGTAGAAAGATTGGAAGATCGATAGACTCGGAATGCCACGGGCCGAAACTGCTTATATTTAGCCAGACCCCCCCCCCCCCCTCCCCAAGGAGGTCTGCGTGAGACTAGGATACAAGTTCCTAGGCGGTCGACTCTCAAGTTCTTGACTCTAGTTCCTGACTTCTCTAGTGCATTTGTTCGACACCAGATGTCCTTCTATCACCTGTCAGTGTGTATGGCGTAAAGTGCAAGAGAGTGGCCTGGCCCGTCGCTACGTGGATGATGACCTGCCTTCCACATTCGTACCTTCGGATGACGTCAGCAAAGTATTCCATGAGTTGCTCGAAACCATGCCAGATAATGCTAGTCTGATTACGACACATTTTCGAGAGGCTTACATTCATCGCAGAAGGTCACGTGGATGGCTCCGAACTTCTCCGCTCTATAAACCTGCCTTATAGAATGTTTGTCAGCGCACTCTGGTGGGAGCCCCATGTGCAACGAATTCAATTAAAGCATGGTACAGGCGAATGTCTTGCTTGTTTACCGAATGCCATTCAGTGGCTCAAGAAAGAACATCGTCATTGCCTTGTCTTTTAGTCCGTCGTACTTCGACCTTCGTAAGCTTTCTTTTGTTGCGTCTATAATTCTTTCTGCTCGCCTATGAGTATTAGTGACTTCTCATGCCGTTGGCGTACTTGTAGTTCTGCAACAAACAGGATTTTTCTAGGAATTATGCGAGACGGCGCTTAACAAATTGGTTTCCGAGTGCGTCGCCGGTCGTACGTTTTGCTTGTTAAAGAATTAGTTCGGCAGTCGACGCGTTAAGTAGCTTATGCAGCGAGTACTCAGGTGCCGCTGAAATAAGTCCCCGGCACTCTCCATGCAGTACACGATCATTTCAACCAAACAACTCAAGAGTCGACGCGGCTCAGTGGTTCAAGTCTCGGGCCAGCATGCATGGAGGTCCAGGTTCGAATCCGACCGACGGCAGTTCACCCGGCTGCTTCCTCCGCCATCTGCTTTCCCTTGGGCATTGGCGACTCCGCGGTGGAGGATTCTCGGGCCAGAGCGGCATCGATGTTGCCGTGGTCCTCCCTGGGCTGGTGAAAAACGGGATGCATAGCGACAGAGCGTGGGAAGAGTGTGGCATTGCCATTTGATTGGGATCCACTTCCTCTACTATATATATGTTCGGCCGCTTGTGGCATTTGTTTATTTTTTCGTCCCAGTTAAAAAAAAAATTAGAAGACAAAAAAATTGTAATTTCTCAATACATTCGTCTAAATAAGCTGGCCCAGGCGGTCTCATGGCCCGAACCTGCATAGGAATTCATTGAGTATTTTTTCCCCCTTGGCATATTCTCGCCAGAACCTGGAGGCCTTTTGATGATGCAAGTCCCTCTTTCTTGAGACACAGAAGCTCGTTTGCACGAAATCGGGTAAGCAGAGGGGAGTTTGGAATTACCTCCAACTTTTCCTTCATACCCTCCAGTATCTTAATTTTCCTTTATGTTGGAAGCTATCGATGCCACACGTAGCTGTTCCGATTAAACCCATGACTTGCCGGGGATCTAAGATGATAAATTTCCCATTTTTCCCAATTCCAAATCCTTAGGCTATCATGGAGGAAGAGAGAGAGGGAGCTCTCTTGCATAACCCCTTATGCGTTGCTTGAAATTGATCTAACTCGCACCGTAAT
Organism: Darwinula stevensoni; assembly: GCA_905338385.1. Lineage (NCBI taxonomy): Eukaryota > Metazoa > Arthropoda > Ostracoda > Podocopida > Darwinulidae > Darwinula > Darwinula stevensoni. The sequence continues at coordinate 280 of CAJPEV010003736.1, read as the reverse complement.
GCCCACCTGATTTGAGCGCGAAAGCTTCGTGAAGTACACTGAGGGGGGGGGGGAAGTTTTTTTTTAATGCTATAACAATGAATTTACACAAAATCCCAGCTGATGCTATCTATCCGCAAAAAGAGGAACTACGATGCAATCCAGAAGGGATCCCGTATATACATATCATGTGACAATGGAAGTCACGCTCAGATTCACCGGAACGTATATATACAGGACAACTGCTTTACGTTGTGGGCTTAGCGGCGGACCTCACCGAGGAGTGGAGGAGGAGCCACCC
>CAJPEV010003735.1:0-28290 GCA_905338385.1 Darwinula stevensoni | reverse complement strand
CCCCGATGCATCGATACACTATCGATAGTTTAGGTCGATGCATCGATGTTTTGAAAACTGCTATCGTGACAGCCCTAGTAAATAGTAAATATAGTAAATTTACATATTTTGTAAAAATGCAACACCATGCAATTGTTGCAATTCTTTGTTGTATTGGCGTTAATACACGTGATACAAATACTGTACGTTCAAAAACAAACAACCGGACATTTACTTTTCAAGCGTTTACTCCGTTCCTTCAATTTCAATTTTAAAAAATCAACCTCACATCTGCAATTGGCCTAACCGTACCGGTGACGAAAAAACCACGTAAGTACCGGTACGTGAAAAATACAGGGATCAAAACTTTACCAGCTGAACAAGGAAATTATTGGTTCTCGTGATAAGCAACGAAATTTTTGCTTTTACGTGGACCGGTTTTCTGACACGTGGTTCACTATTAGCCACCAAGGATTAACACATAATTATTATTGTATAAGCCAATTAGGGTAAAAGACCCAGTGATGGGCCTGTTAAGAGCGGGTACTCATATGGGCCACATCGCAGGAAAGTGCCTAAAACTAGGCATTTATTCCATGACCACCTCTGAAGTGTGCTTGTGCTTGAATACTCCTAGCCTAGGTCACAACAGGGATAGGCGTGCTATGGAAAGTTAGCTATTGGAATTTTTATGTGCTGTGGCCCATCACTGGGTCTTTTACCCTACATGTTAGGCCCAATATACCTAATTCTGATATGCCAAATTTTTGTAAGTTTAAATGCCATCGAACAGACTGCATCGATTTAGTATAACTGTTATATAATTATGTACACTGATTTTCTGCATAGTATGCATGCATGCGTTTGTTTGTTGCTAATATGCATGGTGTGCATATTTGCAACATGCCAAAAAAAGCGTTGCTAAATACAGTGAAAACTCGTTAACTCGAATCCTGATAAGTCGAACTTTTAGGGACCGGGCAAATCGTNCTGATCGGCCGCGTCGATGACAGCCTAGCTCCGGTGGAGGCGGTCGGTGGGTATCCTGCCGGAAACGCTTGGCTTGAATGAATTTTCCGAAGAAACCAGAGCATAGATCACAAAGATGAATGCATCCAGGCACTCATATCTATCGATCTATCAGAGGAAATTTTACGGGTTACGTCTGAAATGCAATTTCGGACGTTTTTCGACACCTTTGTTGAATGGGGGGCGAAGTATTTATTTTGAAATTTTATAATATACATTTTGGTTTGAATGAACTTTCCGAGCGAACCACTCACCGCAAAGGGACGAGCGAAGCCTCACTGCCATCTAGAGAGTCTTTTCTATCGATCTATCAGAGAAGATTTTGTGATTTTTGCTTTTGAGGAGCCAGGGCTCGCATTGTGTGGCAAGCGCGTAAACGTTGGCAGACGAGGGGGGGGGCGATTTTTATCGCTGTCAGAAACGTAATTTATTTCGCGGGAGTCCTGGTAGACATCATGGTGATTTTTGCATAGACTCCTTCCGAAGATTTATATCTATCGATCTATCAATATATCCAGCGCGATTTTTCACCGACGTGTGTCTGGCGACGCATTCTGGTGATGGTATTGTCAAGGGCCAGTGGGGGGGGGGGGGGGCGATTCCTGATAACTCGAACTTCGGATAACTCGAAACGATTTGCCCGGTCCCTAAAAGTTCGAGTTAACGAGTTTTCACTGTACCTCTAAAGTTAATTTTAGTGAAGCAACTGCAACAAATTACGTGAACAACAAAAAATACACGTTTCAAACTTTTCACTGCTTGAACATCTGATCTTGTATCCAAAATCACAAGTTGCTTATACGGCACACGTGCAAACACCATGCATCCACTGCTTCACCACATGATTCCAAGTTTGGATAATCACCGCTAGGCGGCAGCGGTTGTCCGCAGCGTGCAGCAGTATGCATTTCAGATATCTCCAGCTGATAGTGTGGTCCCAGTGAGACTAAAACCGGGATGTTGCAAATTTGCAACTACATGCACTATAGGGTCAAAATTAATTTTTCACTGAGGTACCTATCCAAGAAGTGAGAATAGGAAGACACAAAGAAGCCCATTACGATTGGTTGAAAATGCAACTCACTCCATTTTCTGATCCAAGAGCAAAAGAGGTAATTGCAAGGCTTCATGGCAAAAAGCTTAGAGCCATACTGTAGAAAAGAGTGCATGTACACAACGAAGTCATCAGCCACCAAATACCAAACATATACAGGTCGAATGAGCATCTAGCTGAATGGTGTAATATTGAGTGCAACAAAATGTGGGAAGTTTAAATAGATATGCAGTCTTTTGGAGTTAAGAATTGCAGCACCTTCTGCACTGCAGACTTTGGTCCTTGGGTGAAATTCATGCAGAGGCTGGTTGTTTCTTTTTCAAATTACATTCATGTTCCCTATTACCAGACACCACGAGAATCACAATTCATATTCAGATCTCTGCTGACAGGTGCTTCAAAGTCATCCCTCATGTCACCTATAAAATGGGCAGAGTGAAGGCTTACTTCTGTCAGAGTTGTGCACGAACTAGAATTTCTTGGAGGCAGAAAGTGAAAGAAAAAAGGTAATGACTTCTGCACGAGGGTATGAAGGCCTCCATGCACTCTCCAGTGCATGCAGCAGCACTACTTAAATGTTACCTATCACCTGATCAGGAAGCATCACCCATCCAAAACTCAACACATTTGTCTGAAGGAAAGATGGGAAATATCATTATCAAAAGGGACTGATTCAGACCATTTATTCACCTGAGTCACAATCATACAGAGGCAAGCATGTAATGCTGGAATCAATGCTGCCCCACTATACAGACAGATCACATTGCAGGAGTGCTGATGACTGACACAGGGGAAACGATGAAACAGAGTGAAATGTACAGGTGATGGATGATAAAGTCACATGCATCAGCTCAGGTGCGGCGATACGGGTGATAGCCTGTGGCCTGTGAAGGCTGGTTGCTGTAAGTTCCACCACGCTGAGGTCCTGGTCCACCAGGAGCAGATACTGGCCCAACTCCAGAGCTCCCTGGTGGCGGCACTGGCCCAACTCCACCCACTCCACCAAATCCATGCATATCTGGCGTCATATAGTTGTTCATGTTACCCCCAAATGCTGCTACAACACAAGAAAATTGTGATTACACTACCTGATATGTATCACACAGGATGAACAAGAGCAAAAATCAAGACCAGACATGTGAAACAATTGAAATTGCAATTGTTTTGGAATTGATATAACTAGATCATAAAAGTCACAAGTGAAAAAAGAAGGGTACATACAGCTTCCTCCAGCTGGTTGCTGATAAGCAGAAGCTGGCATAGATGGGGTGCTTGGAGTCTGTCCAGTGGCAGTCCAATCTCCAGTTGCTCGCTGTGGATCATATCCTCCAGAAGCTCCCTGTCCAGTGTCCACAAACCAAATTCCAAGTCAAGCACAATTCAATTTGGCTGAGAATCCCAGTCATGAGAACTATGATCACTAACCTGTTGGTACTGATATTGATTGGGGTATTGGGTAGGATATTGAACGGCATAATCAGACTTGGCCTGGGTTGCAGCTGCTCCAGAAGCAGCTGTCTGTGCAGTTGGTGTAGCACTTGGACCAGTTGTCCCTGGAGCTGCTGGTACTGGCCCTCCATCTGCAATCAGTTTCATAATTTAAATTTAAATAGCAGGCCTACATAACTTGAAAAGGAAACATTCTTATTTTGGTAAAGCCATGAGTTCCATACCAGGTCCAGGCATGGGTCCAGGTGGTCCTGGCTGTGGACCCCAGCCCCATCCACCATAGCCTGGTCCTATGAAATAAAGGAAATCATGATATCTAAAAAAGAACTCCAGTCAGAGCAAAATTGCAAAGGACATTTCTCAGAGTATCAATTACACAATTTTTTAACCCTTTGCACTCTGTCAGGCATGGTCCAACACTGTCCATAACATGAGAAAAACTGAGTGCAAAGGGTTAAAATGTCCATGAAAAAAGAAAACCCACCATATCCTCCATAACCCCAGCCTCCTTGTGGACCACCCCAGCCACCATATCCCCCACTTTGGGGTGGATAGCCTGCAAAGTAAAAAAATGTTAGATAACTGAAGTATTTTGGAACTTCAACAAAGTTGTGAAATAGCAGGTCCTTTCCTCCAAAATTTAACCATTAAGTTCCAAATTAATTATTTCCTAAGACTTGATAGCTAAGTGACACTTTATATATATAAATATATATACTTATCAGTACATTTAGTCTCACAACCTAGTCAAGTTTTCAGGATTTTCTTATGAACTCTTCTGGGATTTGATTCTGAAGATATAAAGGCCCTGACATGCAAGGAGAGTTCTTCAAGTTCGAGAACAGGAACAATTTTTAGAGCATTCTTTTCCAACAAACCAATCCCACAAAAATAGGAAACAAGCTTGAGAAATTAGGTGAATCAATGGTGACTTCTTTTTTTTTAGTGTAAACCACCAAGGGGGTAAAATACTGATCTTCCCTGTGGCACCATGTGACACAATGGCATGCCACACAGCAGTCAACATATTAATTTTAAAATGTTTAATATTAAAATAAATTCTACAATATGAAAAAAGTATCTTCAAAATTTGAACTTTTAGGTTTTTGGGTTGTTCTTTCATAAATCCCATCAAGGAAAAAAAAAAAATTAAAAGATAGCAATGCTGCAGACTCTTTGGTAATTTGGACTGGAATGACCTACATTAAGCTTTCAAAACATGTCCCTAAAAAAAAATACTAAAGCATGGGAATTGGTTGACATAAAAATATAAGCTTATTCATATGGCACTCCCATGCACTGATATATAATCAACTGCAGGGGAATTGAGCTGCATTAACAAGTGGGCTTATGAGTGAAATTCACATTCTTCTTGATCCATCACACTCTGATCCAAAGCACAAAGGGGGTCTGGTTAAGACTGCAATCAACTCATACTAGTCACGGTACCTTATAATAAGCCCTACAACCATTTTCCTGTAATTATTCTTCAATTCACCTGTCAGGTGAAATGAAGAATTACTGGAGGGAACAATTACTGTCAGGGATATAGGACGATCAAGTAAATGTAAAAAAGGGCTTGGAAGAATTCTCTGTTTGCAAGCCTACTGTTTGCAAGCAAAACTAGTTTTTGTAGCAACCTCTATTAGAACCAATAAATCTTGAGCTTGTCTGTTACAGATCAATGCAACAAATGACAAACTCTATTATTGATTTTAGAATTCAAGACAACAAAAGGCAACAAATTTGTGAAATGAGTGACAACAGATATAAATACAGCATCTATACACACAAATTTTAAAACTGGAATCCTCAACTAAACTTGCTCATATTTTGGTTTATTAGCCTCAATTATGAATTCCAGATGCATTATTGCGATTTTTTCCACAATGTGCTAAAAAGAGATGAGCAAACTCCCCAAAAACATGCATTGTAAGCCTAATATCAAGTCATTATAAGAACCAACCTTGTCCAGAGGGAGGTCCCCACTGCCCTGCAGGTGAAAATTGCAATTTAGGTCAGATGGAGTAACTTATTTTGTATTGTAGCAATTTTAAAGCAATGCACTCAGCTTAAATAATGTCACTACATGTAAGAAGATCAATGGATGAGGGATGAATGCAAAAAAAGTAGGTTTTTTTTACCTGGTCCCCACTGAGGACCCCATCCACCATATCCAGGTCCCATCATTGGGCCACCAGGAGGACCCATTCCCATAGGTCCTGGTGGAGGACCCATAGGTCCCATTGGTCCAGGTCCTATCCCCTATTCACAAACAAAGCCTCAGCCAAACAAATTTTGTTAGCTCTTCATGTTGAAGAATAGGATTTGAGACTCACAGCAGGTGGTCCCATTCCAGGGCCATTCCAGCTAGGTCCAGGTGGCCCAGGAGGACCACCAGGTGGTCCATCCTCAACAGGTCCATCTCTACGTCCAGGTCCATTGGACTGGTTTCTGTCTCTGGGTTCAGCTCTCTTAATCTCCACCTGACATGTTCATCCATATTTCATAATAACTTACATTTAACTCCCAAAAGGCAGAAACTACAGAAAACTTTGCTTACATTACTTAGCATTCCAGAAATGCATGCATCATAACATTATAAAAAATTTACTTTGATGATTGTATCAGAGGAAATTCCTTTTTTTTAATTGTTTTTTTTTTCTCTGCTTATGAATATATCAGAGCACTGCTACTGTAAACTTTAATTTGAAAAACCATTAAAACAATATTGCACTACTTATCTCCTAAACTTCAGTATTTTCATCCATACCCCAACAAGACAAGCAAACTATACAAGTGGCACAGGTTTTGGCCATTTTCTAAATTAAATTTCCTTTTCAATGCTCAAAATAAAGGGCAGATTAATCAAAGAATAATCTGGAGTCATGAGACCTCTAACTCAATGTCTTCTTATGCATGCTACAGCAACCTTAAACATAAAACTGGTAAGCTTGTATGAATCTATACCTTACGTTACCCACTTGTCCTATTCTGTGACCTTACCCAAGAATATCACTGTAGTGATGCATTAAAAATCTCCCATTAAATGAACATACTGCACAATGTACAACACCAATTTCTTAGCCTAAATTAGGCATGACATTTCATTGCTTATATTGCTATTGAGATTTAATTCAAAAAATATATAAATAGGACTCAAGATTGCACTACACTCTATTAGCATAAATCTCTTCAAAGGTTGAAATCATTTGCAAGAATGAAGTCCTCTTCGGAGAAAATTTCATGTAGAAAATGGCCACCTTATATGATTTCCATCAGTTGAATACTGGTGAGGCATGACTAGCAAGTGTTTCCAAGAAGCAAGTTATAGTACAATTACGAGACCAAGCACTATGATTCATGATGAATACAAACCATAACAGAGAAAAAAATAAAGCAGTGAATGAATGAATGAAAAAGAAGGTGACTGAAGGTGGGTACCTGCTTCCCATTGATGCCGACATAATGCATGGATACAACTCTGTCCACTGATTCTGGAGACTCGAAGGATAGAAACCCGAAGCCTAAGACGACACACAGGGCATAGAGGCTAGCTTAGCCTATAGAGCCTGGCCGACATATATGCTTTCAAGAGGCTTCATAAATGTACAACTGATGAAAGAATCACAATGTCTCTCAGGCTTTTAATGAAAGTCATGTTAAATGGTCTGTGTATGGTGAACACGCATAAACTTGAATGTTCCACATACTTTCAAAAGAGCTATCAAGAAATTAAATTACTCTGCAAAATCAACAAAGAAATTAATCATAAAAAAAAAGACAATGGCAGAGGATAAAGCATGGGCTTTAGGTCAGCCAAGCTCCTAGTACGAGGCTATAGCTACAACTAAGTTGATAGCTTATCCAACCTGCAAAGAAAGAAGAGAACAATACTTCAGTATAGCATGACCCTCCAGTGAAAAATTTTTTTTTTTATTCCTTAAAATTACAATGAAAACCTTACCCTCTCATTGAATTCAAATGTGTTTTCTGGGGAATACAAAACTAGACAACACACGTCCTGAGAGAACCATAAATTCACGACTAATGTGGCATACCCATCTTCCCCATCCTTCTAAGGCAGTGTTGCTGATCCCCCTCTCACATCCAGTCTCACTATGACTGTGACTTGTTTCTTATAGAAGTGGTACTGGTACCAGCAAATGGGTGCAAGACAACAACAAGCTGTATGTACACCAACCCCATCCTGCCACCCATACATCTCTACTTTGGAACTACAAAAAATACTGATGTCCTATCCTTCATCTCTTTCATTGAGGCTATTCTTTCCTCTTCTATTCCTATAACCTAAGTTCAGTAGCCTCCTAGTAGACCAAATAATCTTCTGCAGAACACTACCCTAAGGTAGTCCTATATATATAAACCATTTCAATTCCCACATGTAGTCCTAAAAGAATGTCTTTGAATTCCCATATGGACCGCATATCCTATTTATATACTTGCGGAATGGAAAAAACTTGTAAAATAATGGTAGTCTACTCAGACATCTCAGTTCCTGGTTCTCCCAAAAAACACCACTGAGCCTACATAGTCTAAATGGAATTTTAAATCTCTACAGTAATACCTCGCCACATGCTGTTTCTCAACACACTTGTTTTGGTTTTATGCTCGTTATACATTATGACTCTACCTCCCAATCCACTCACTCGCTTCAGACATACACTCCTACAAAACGTGGCCCAAACATCACATAGGGACTCCCACATCCAACTCAGTGTGTTCAAGAACACCTCAAGTCAGTTACAGTTTGCTCACCAAGGTGACAACACTTTTCATTGCTTGTTTACATTGTTTACACATTGATTCACGATACACTTGGTTTTTCAGGAACGCATCCCGAGCTTATAGCGAGATATTACTGTATTTGAATTCCATTACTTTGAAGAAATGAGAAGTCATCACTTCCAGGCATGATTAGCAAGAATTAAAAACTAAAAGCAACATTATTTACCTCTATGTTTCTTCTTGTCCTGATCATACATGATCACAACCTCCATGACCCTGCCCCAACGGGAGAAGAAGCGTTCTAAATCAGTTTCTGTCACATTGGCTGGAAGGCCTCCAAGGAAAATCTTGGGCAAGGTGTCATCCCTCTTTGGCTTCATGTGTTGATCCCGAGGATTGCATGCCTTGGGATCGATCTGAAATAGTGAGAGTATCCTCTGCCATATTCCAATTCAGAGTTCAATCCATTTTTCAGAGTACAAACATAACTCAAGGACTCACAGTGCGTCCATCTAGGGTATGAGGTCCACTGTTGAGGACAGCATCTACATTCATTGGATCCTCAAAGGTGACAAAGCCAAAACCTCGTGAGCGGCCTGTCTGGGGGTTGTGCATGACAACACAATCCACAACCTCTCCATAACGACTGAAGTATGCATGTAGGCTCTCTAATAATATAAGAAGAGGCAAAGATGCTGCATTAGATCACAAATTTCATAGCAGTCCATTTTTATGCCTCAACCAAAATTGGATCTATGAAATTTCCTACCTTTTGAAGTCTCAAGAGCCAGTCCACCAATAAAAAGTTTCCTGCAACAACAAAAAAATTATCACATGCATAGGTGGGGTGCTTGTTGGTAGAAAAAGACAAGATAACATAAGTACAGTGAAAACTCGTTAACTTGAACTTTTAGGGACCGGGCAAATCGTTTCGAGTTATCCGAAGTTCGAGTTATCNGAACATCCTCCCGAACGTGTTTCTTGTCATTCCTCCTATTCAAAAGTATTTTTTAAAAAGTCCCAAGAGAAAAATTTTTCCCCCCTTTTCACCCTGAATTCGAGTTAACCGTGAGAAATTCGTTATCGGGAGTGAAAATTTCATTTGAGATATCCGGAAATTCGAGATAAGCGAATTCGAGTTAAACGGAGCATTTAACATGGTGTCCTACAGGGTTCCGCCGGGACCAAGCTTTGAACTTCGAGATAAGCAGAATTTCGACTTATCAGGATTCGAGTTAACGAGTTTTCACTGTATAACATGTTCGTAAGCCAATTGTTAGTTTTGACATTTTTGCATACCAGCCCATCTTAAGAAACATTTGTTATCTGGTAACATTTTCTGGCATAGGCAGATGTGAGATATTGACAAATTTGCTCAAAATGTTCAGGTAAATTTTTTCCATCTCCCATAGTTTCTGCTTGGACTTGGCCATAGAATGCACTCTACTCAAGACACCACTTGATCTCCTCTGAGGCCCAATTACATTTTTATCCTACATTGGAAACTGAGGCATAAAATTCAGAGATGAATTTCTTGGTGTAAATAAATGGATGGTTACTGGGAAATTAAAGAACTTTTTCCACCGCTGCTAGCAACAGTGACTACTTGGGATTTTTATGTGATAATGCCAAGACAACAGATGATTATGATAATGGAACATCACATACCCAGATTCCTCTCCTGATGCTCTCCTCTTCTTCACTCCTGTAGTAGTTGCCATACCTGGTGGTCCGTTCTCTCTCTTTTCAACTTGTGTTTCTTTTTTTATAAGATCCTCTTTAAATTGACTTTGATCATCAAAGAACAGTTTCCAATCTGACATGTCCTACCATACACCCTCCTGGCTTGTGAGAAGCCCAAAATGCATGCAACCAATTCTTGGATTCTCTCAGCAACCTGCATAAGTGAAAAAGTAAGAATATTTGACAAATACCAAAAGTGACATGATTAAAGAGATACCAGGGGCAAGGAGTGAGGACAGAAATAGGACTGACAGGGCATGATAAATTCATAAAAACCAGCAAGTCAAGCTATTAAAGACAGCCCACACGCACAAAAAACCTATGACCTTATAGGAAAGCATAACTACAACCTTCCAATCACAATAGGTCAAGGATCTGAAAAACAGCTCAAGTAAGCTTATGGGCTATTCCAAAGTTACTGACATAATATCAGACTCAAATTGAAAACAAGTATGATGGTATACCTTGAATATGGTTTGGCCCAGAAATACTACTTCACCAGTACCTTACAGAAAAAACATACTTGCAATATTCCAGACAAAAATTCTTAATTTCTCCCATGGATGGAGAAAAGTAAGGCCATTCATTTTGTGCTGTTTAAAGTTTAAACAATGTTACATCAGCAACATAGTTTAACCAAGTTTTCATACTTGAAGAAATGAGTCAAACCTTCAAGAACGAGGAACCGCTAATTTACAACTCGACAGTTTAGTTCATAGGGATATATGAAGTACACGTAACAGAAGGAGGTGAAGGGCCAATCCGAAAAAAAACTCGCGACTGTCCGCTAGGTTAATATTGGCAATAACGCCGTTACGATCTAACTTAATCTATTACTTACACTTAGGTCTAACGTTAGGCCACGTATAGATCCTAGACAGACTCCAGGCATACGCCTACTTTAGGTTCAGATATGATTTGGATGCAATGGCTTTGGCCTAGGGTCTATCTTTAATTCGCATCCGTGTAGAAAGAAGAAAGAAGATCGCGGGTTCGGACATGGCCATAGAGCCAGACTGCAAGCGGTGTCCGAACGGGAAGAGCGTACTTTAACATCTTCGATTCCGAGTTTCGTAATCTCGTCAGCGTCAACTCGAACGAGCAGAGGAGCGAATCCTGTTTTCTTTGTTTTTTTTTTCTTACATCGTCGACTATTTTCTTTTACATCATAGAAGTCAATGTATGTTCCAAAAAATGAAAAAATAAATATACTTTTTTTTTTGTTCATCGGGAGTGTACAACAGTGCCCCCTCGGATTGTATTTGTATACCAATACGTCACTCTCGAGTTGTAGCAATCCACGTAGCGACGCCGGCTAACCTGCGTTTTCTTGAACTGTTCTGGCGATCTGGTGGACGATGGAGCCCGTGCAAGAAGGCGAGATCGAGTATCGGATAGCGACGAAAGAGGACGTGGACGTGATCGCCTATCAAATGGCATCAGATTTTTTTCGTCGTGAACCTGTTGTCAGCAAGGTGGAGGGGATCGTACTTCCCGACGATGTCCTCCCATTCACGACCATGGCCGGAAAAGTCATCTTGAACGAGGAATTGAGTTTGAAGGCTATTCATGTACCCACGGGCAAGGCCATCGGCTTCCGAAATGCCTACAGCATCACGGAGGACAGCGACCCGATGAAGGAGGCTATCAAGGACAACTGGCCTTCTCTCCATCCCATGGTGAGATTCATTCTCTCTTCCAGTCCTTATATTCTGCATTTAAAAAAGAAAAAGGAAATCTAATGCGCTCAACACTCATTTCCGGTTAATTTGGTAAACTTTTAAAGATCAAGAAAACACCCGTACTGTAACAATAATAATGTAATGTAAATCCAAACTTTAAAAAAATTGCGTGCAGTTTGTAGGAAAACGGCTGAGAACAGCCACTAAATCGACAACTTGCGTCGAGCCGTATTTTTTCAGCCTTTGGAATTTTTCAGAGAATCAAGATTTTACATTGTGTGCCAGCAAAAATATTTCTAAAAAAAAATATTTAAAAAACTCATTTAGATTCAACCCGAATATAGATTTATTCATCGTTATAAACGAGTTGGAACAATACAGGTTCAAGCGCTACTGCAGATGCTGGAAATGGAGGAGAAATGCGCGCCTCAGCTCTTGAAGCGAAACAACCTGAAGCGAGTGATCCAGTGTTTCGGTCTCTTGGTCTTGGAGGAATACGAGGGACGAGGAATCGGTACAAGGTTAAATCATCTCTCCATGGAACTCTACAGGTCGCGGCTCTCCATCCATCTTTGAGCCACGTCGTCGTCAGCTCTGATCCAGCATCCGTTTTTTGTTTTTTTTCCCCAAACAGAAAGTCGGGTTTTGAGGGAGCGAAAGCCACGGCAGCGAATCCGAGATCCCGTCGAATTTTCGAGAAAGAAGGCTTCGAGAACGTGGGCCATTATTTCCCGTCGCAAGTCATGACCGAAGACGGATCCAAACTCATGCCGTCTCTCCCGGAAGACACGAAGGTCATCGTCTATTTGAAGAAGTTTTAAACGCGAAGCATGCCCTGGAAGTGTCATTGCGCCTCGACAGCACCGGCCTTGGCGCGGATCGGAAGGTTTTATGTTTCGTTCATTAAACTGTACAGTGTTACCCGTCGGCCTTGGGCATGCCACAGGGAGTCGCATCAAAGGCACGAGTCGCTATGTCTTCGAAGCGGATGGGGAATCCGGCATTCCATTCGATGCAGCAAGAATTCCAGTTTCTCGGTCGACACGGTTAAAATCCTCTTTCGTTTCGGTTCGCACTCGCAGACGTGCATCCAAGTGACTGCTCTCCGTCAACCACTCCAGGGTGCATTCTCCCCAAGTAGCACATAGGTGGTGGGCCATCAACTACGTCTGGGGAAGAGAGTTGGTGGCCCACCACCTTGACTGGGTTGTGGGCCACCAGCCGCATGTCCCACTTGCCAGTAGTGGCCCGCCACCTTCCGGGCCGCTTAAGGGCATAACCAGTTAGCTCGTTTGTGGTGTACCACGAGCTGGGAAGGGTCCTAATGCCTCCATATATAAAGGGTGTCCCAACAAGAGCGCAAGATTTAATTTTGTAATAAAACGCATCATTTATTCAAAAAGTGCTGATATTTTTATTTCAGTAGAAAGCACACACACTGCGATTAATTGTGGAACACAATATCCGACAAATGTCCCCCACGACTCTGCTGGCACACTCTTGCTCTTTTGACGAAATTCTCGATGACAATTCCGCATGATTGTGGCTCAATTTCGCCAATGACACGTCGAATCTCCACCTTGAGCTCAGGAACTGTTTGTGGTTTGTTGGCATGGACACGAGATTTCAGAAACCCCCAAAGAAAGAGGCCGCACGGTGTCAAATCGCACGACCTCGGTGGCCAATTCTGGTCGTCATTGCGTGAGATGACACGGCCAGGAAATTTTTTTCTCGCAATAACTCAGTCGTTTCGCGCGCAACCTGCCACACTGCGAGAAAAATTGCACACACTGCGAGAAAAATTGCACACACTGCCAGAAAAATTGCACACATTGCGAGAAAAATTGCACACACTGCGAGAAAAATTGCACACACTGCGAGAAAAATTGCACACACTGCCAGAAAAATTGCACACATTGCGAGAAAAATTGCACACATTGCGAGAAAAATTTCCTCGTCCAGCAGTCCCAGGCGGTAATTCTGAAGCAGTCGTCCGATGAGCTCCTTCAGGGATCGCCGATCCATTTTGGCACTAGCGCGACGCGGTCACTCGGCCATTGTTGCGCGATGGTCCGGTACCCCGCACCCAATTAGACTTTCCGCCTTGCACCGGTGTGCACTTATATTGAAAATCGTATTATAAAGTTTAAATTGCTATACAAGGATTCGGAAACGAATTTTAAATGAAAAACGTGAAACCACATTTACTTCTTTGAGAAAGAAGGCCTTCTAGATCAGGATCTTATCAGAGGTGAGTTTAGTTGTTTGGCGCGTTTCGAATTGAGAAACGATTGGCGAAACTAGACTAAAAGGCAGATCTAAATCCCGTCAGAGTCGTTAGCTAAAAAAAAAGGTTTTGTGGCAAGAAGTGTGCCATAACTAAAACCTACATCATTTTGAGTGCTAAAATCAATGCAGAGTTGGGTTTAAGGCCAGTGTTTTATCGTTTCGAATTCACGTCAAGAATTTCATTTGTTTCTAAGCATTCTTGTTGGCAGCCTCGCTTCTCTCTGCTTTATCTCGAAAACGTTTCGGTTTACGAAAAATTCTGCCCCAACAAGACTTGTTGTCCAGTCTGCCCTAGCCAATGGTATAATTTATTTTGGTTGTTTGATGTTATTTAAGTAAGATAAACTTATACAAAGGATATTGCCTCTATCATGCGTCAGAACCACCCCCGCCCCCCCTTTCTTACATCTTGACAGTGACACGCTTGACGAAAAATCACTTTCTGACAAGATTTGGTGTCCAGAATCCACATAAACCGGTGGTATAAATGTTGAAGCTGTACGTCTTCATTTTAGTCTAATACTCACCCAAATAGACATCCTTTACGTGCGTTTATCTCACTTAAATATGGTCAAAAAAAGCCCCCCAAAAATATATCAGCAGCTAGGGCAGAATCAATGGCGCAAATCTTGTTCGGGCAGAATTTTTCGTAATTTATACTGAAACGTTTTCGAGATGAAGGAGGGAGAAGCGAGGCAGCCACCCAAGGCCCATTGTTGAGTACAGGAGCACGTGGCATTGATTCTTGAATTCAAAGGCTCTCCGTCCACGGCCAATCAGGTAGCGCTGAAGTCGTCTGTTCCTGCGCGGAACTTGGACTCCGTATTATAGAGTGTTCTCAATCCAACTTGAGCGTGGGAAAGGAAGGGGAACGGATGCGCAGGGAAAGGGAAGGAATACAAGCGCCAGCAAGTCTGGCAAACGGCAGAGCGTGGCTGGTTCCACGTCCCTTCGTTTGAGGGGATTAGGCCGGAGGGAGGCGCGAGAAGAGAGGGAGCGAAGTGCGTGAGTACGCGATCAGCGGGGAGGGAGAACCTATGAGGCAACAGCCTGCGCTCGCACATCATGAAGAGGAAATTGCTTGAACGAATTTAATAATTAATTTCGCACTTGCACATCCCGTGGAATTAATAAACGATTTCGGAGCAATTGGAATCCTGAAATGCTCCTCCTTAAAATAAAATTAATGCGTATACTATCAATTCCTAATAAAGTAGAGAAAAATGGTTCTACGTTTGTGACATGCCGTAAAATTTCAAATTTGGGTTCAGTAAAATCGTAAAGGATCTGAGGCGGATGAACGGATTCGCTTAAAAATGGTTCTGAAGCTTCCCAAGAAGCTTTCCCACAGATTTGAGAGTTTATTTTTTTAGATTCGCTTTCGTTCTCGAGAAATGACAATGAATCTGGGGTATTTTGGAAAAATAGAGGGATTTTGAGGTATATCATCGAACTTCCTGGAAAATGGATCAATGAATAATTGTGCCCTTTGACACGAAGACGGACGAGGATGCTCTCCAAAAACTGGAGTATGGTTTTTCCGGTGCAATGTTTCTACGGAGAATGAGCGAGGGAAGAATTGAATTCGCGAAACGCGAATTTTCACAAAAAGCGCTACGGTGTCTCGGAAGGCAGAGAGATAAGCAAATTTTCTGGACTCGTAATTTAACATTTTCTGTTGCGAGGAAAATGGCGCAAATTTGACGTTTCTGCGACCAAGGGTTGGGGAGATACAGATGCTCAAAGAGAGGCATGTAAATCGTGACCGTTGACCATTCGCCACGGTCAGGTGCTTGACCTAAGAGTGCCAAAAAGTGGCTTCAAGGCCCTCCCTTGGGGTCCTCTGCAATAATTATAAGCCAGAATTTGATTCTATGGGGGTCGATTTTCATCTTCCCTTAGTACATTAAGTTGGAACGGGAAAGTGTGGGACTCTTGTTGGACCATGAACTGAGACCAATTCAATTTGCAATGACTATGTCAGCAGATTTCATGAACTTTCTCCCAGTAATTGCAAATAATTTGGAGGTTTGAATCCCTCCTTTTTGATTCTAGATGAAGAATTGGGCATTCCGTAAAATAGTGTTCGACATTTTTGCGACTCGAGTTTTCTCGAGTTTTGTAGTTTCTTTCAGTGCATTAGATACAGGCCCGTTTTTATTCTAGGCTTTCTCCGCCTTTTGTCGTGCTTCTCCTTTTTTCTTGCACCACCCTGTAGTTGATGGTTGTTAAATGAACTGATGAGAACATTTTCATGCTAACATCTGTTTTAACCTTAAAATTAGTTTGGCTGCATAGGATCCGCATGAACGTATCAGGGTGTTATTTGAGAATCTTCTGCATCATGTTCTGGTTTGGAAACACGAAGATACCATTAAAAGTGTTTTTCCTCTGAGGGTGTGAAGCAGTTTCGGTCTATTCTTTCTGGCGAAGACCGAAGAGATATGAAGGTACTGCTGCAGATGCCATTTGTATTGTAATAGATCATGAGAACCTTCCTATGTTGCAAGCTTTTGGCAAAATGTGAGGCAGGACAGTTCGACAAATTTCCTGAAGGTGCTTCAAGAGACCGGGAAACATTCTGAAGCCAGATTTCGAGAACAATGTGCGCGCAATTCAATACCGGACTTCTGGTCTACCAATCTAGAATCCAACTGCAGTTTAGATTGGGCGTACTATGTTTTGTTTCCTATAATACCATCTCAGTTCGGCGAGGTTCCATGTGACAATGTGGATTACTTGGGAAATACAAGGCTTCAGGGGATGTAGCAAGTTTTCGGAGGCATTATTTAAATTAAATATCACAGACACTGTAACTTCATAAAACTTTACAATGGAAGACGTGAATGTGTCAAGTAATTTTGGCTTCTGCATATTCCATGAGGTCCTAAAGGAGGTAGAACCATGTAGCACTTCGTTGATATGTACTGTGTTATTGGCTGGCCTATGATAAAGAATTCAGTCAGAATCCAAAACTATCTCACAGTTTTTCCCAATTGCTTACGTCCGTTTCTCGAAACTAGACTTCCAAAACAAATACAAATCCCATAACTCTCCAAACTTTTCACATAACATAACAGCCGATTTCATTGCTAACGTAGGAAAAGCGAAACACGGAGTGCGATTTTCATATCTTTACGTACCTTTTTCGAAACCTAACGTAAGGAAAAGGGTAAGAAGACCGATTCGACGAGTGCAGACGATGGATGCATGGCTGACGACGGCAATCTCTATCCTCCAAAATTCCTTCCAACCAATCACAGAGGTTCTCCTCGTGCATAGTTGTCAGGGCTGAATGCTCCCTCTCAAACGTTGAAATAGTTCCTTACGTCGATACAGCAATGTAGTTAGCAGAAAATAATGCTGACTGTTATTCAGAAAAATCCAGAATACCAGATCCTGAGTATTTACTTACGATTAATTTCTGTTACAACATAATCAGCTAAAAAGGGTTGAAAAGAGAGAAAAGAGGTGATTTTATGGCCATTTTTGTTTGTCATAAGTTACAAAATTATGGCCTTGGGACCCATTTTTGTTGGTAGATATGTTTGTTCACTAGGAAAATCTCATGTTATGATCTCCAAATCTTTCCAACTTATGCTCGCTCTATTGGCTCGCTGAGGTGTTTTCGACCGGATACAACACCCTGCACCCTTTTGAATGACGGCACAAGTCAAGTGACTTCTCAAAATAACAGTCTAACCTTATTAGGGTGTGGGGAGATAGTAATGGACTCGACCGGCAGAAACCGTGATCTGTTGTGGAGTAGAAATGTACAATTTCCCGTTCAACGAAGGCGAGAGGGGAAGAATGGGAAGGGGGGGAGGGGGGGTGAGGAATTTTTGTGCTTTCAAGCGGCACCTCGTCCATATATCTCACGCGAAATAATCTCAATGGGCGGGTTTGATTATTTTTACAGGAATAAATCTATGCTGGTTTGATCCTGGTTGATCACTGTTGAAACACCCGCCGTATACACATCCACCAAACAACCGAGCCTAGATTGTATAAATCGTCAGAGTAGAAGTTGAGGACAAGAGGATAAGTCCTCATTGTATGATCCGCAAAATATTTTATGAACAACGAATATCACGGTGAAACGACGTCGGTGTATCGGCACGAGCACATCATCGGCCAGATGTAGCGCCATCTATTATATTTAAAATTGTCATAAGGTATACGTGCCAAACGTCCTTCGCCGAAACGAATTTTCCAATAGCACACGTTGCTGGTGTCCTTTAGAAGGAATTTAAGACAATCGCGTCAAAACTTAACGTCCTTGACTCAAAAAGTAACGTACGCTCCATTGTTTGACATTCGGGAGGTTTTGGTCGATTTGACCAGGTACGGCCGACAGGGCGGGCATCGATCCAAGAGACTCTTCGCCTTCCCATTCGCAGTCATGGATCGTCCAGAGAGTTTTGCCGAAGGTGCCTTAAGTTTTGACTCTAGGTACGTTGGAAATCGATCGCAGGACTTTCTGTTTCGACTTTTGGGGAGCGGAAATCGAATCTCGACGACAGTTCGTACGGTTTTGGCACGGGTACGTTAAGTTTTGAAAGTCATCATTCGTCGAGAAATCGCAGATACGTATATGAGGGCATTACCCTAGCCTGGCCTATAGTTGCGAGAAGCTCACATGTTTTTTCGATCCCGTACGTCCAACACGGAGTCTCGATGGTAAAATTGAAGCGGATCACGAATATACTTGTAATATTAAGCTCGAAAAAAACAAAGAGAAACCCATGTCTGGACTCCAGATGTCTTCGTGACCCTACGAAAAGAAGTTTCTTTGATGTGAAAGCAAACAATTTTTACCTATCATTATAAATTGCGTCTATTGGGGCTTGCAATTCGTTATAGTGGATTTCTTTTCATTTCCATACTAGCAGCAGTGACCTGTATGCGTGTATAATAATATCCTCATGGTTCAGTAGAGTCGGAGTTTTCCCCTCAGTCACAAAAGATCGTCTTTTTTATTTTCTTTCTGTATGATACATAAGCGAGAAATCTATAAGAAGGAATACTAAAAGTACCGAACTATGCATTTTACCGCATGACGTTAATTTGAGTTTTAAAAATAAGAGAAACCGGCTGAAGGGACTCTTTCTGCTTCTATTCCGGCCTCCTAAAGAGATGTTGTAACCGGAATGCATACTGAGATTAGGGGAATCTTCAGAAGAATTATTTTCACGGTCTCTTGTTGGCTGTCCATAGACATTCCTTATCTCGTGCGTTAGAATATTGAAGAGCGTACATTGATTTTGATAAAGGGACGTACTGTTAACTGTCGGACGCATGGATGTGAGAAAAGAGCGCAGAGTTTTGCGGATCGTACGTTAATTTTTGAAAAATGTCCATCAAGATATGAAATAGGGCTCTAGCAATTGGGAAAAAACTGTAAGGCCGTTCTCTATTGTACCGCCTTGTTTGGATTCAAAAATATAAATTTCCGAGTTGCCCCAACTCTCGGAAGCAGAAGCGCAGTGCGATGATATATTTGGTCATGAATACGAAAGCAATATAGACCATGTGCAGGTGTTGGGGTCATTCGAGCACCCATCGCGAAAGCAAAAGCGCTCACGTGTGGAGAGATTATCTGTCATAGAGGTAAAATAAAGGGAATGATTTCGTCTTTCTACACACCCCGCACAGAGTGTGTAGAAAGACGAAACACGAGACTTTTTCCGCGCGTTCGACTTAACCTTCACTCTGATGAAGGCGTTTGGGTTTCGCCGCTTTACCCTACACATGACAGCGACGGCATCATTCACCACTTCCGTTCGAATTGCCCTTGAGAGGGAATTTTGTGGAACCAGGAAATTGAGTGAGAAGTGTTCATGCAGGCTTCGGTGCTTTGTGCCTGGTTATCAACAGTATTCCGTCGTATCGTAAAATTTTCCTCTCATGTGCGTATGCGCTGAAGGCATTTACCGATGTAAAATAGTTTGTACCCTAGGAAAACGAGAAATTACGGTTTTTCTATATTTTTCTTGGCTGAGGTGCTGCTATGGTGAAGAAAGGTAAAGGCCTGTAGGCTTAATGCGACAGGCTAGAGCAGCAAAATTCTAGGTCAGTTAGATGGAGAAGTTTCTGGATGAGAATAAGTAAAACAAGTGATAAAAGAGGCGTTGACGTTTGATAATGAAGCGGGAGAAGATGGCGGAAAGAGTACCATCCAGCCCCACTCCATTCCATGTCGATGTTCTGAAAGGAACTTGAAGCGAGTAAATCACTCGAGCCGAGTCGAGTGAACTAGAGTGGTCCCAAACCCTCCAAGGGATCCTCCCCATCCAAGATCTCACATTTTTCCTCCATCGCCAATAGGCCAAATCAGAGGGACGTAGTGCTTCACTCGTGAACATTCCTCTTGAACAATCTGCCCACTTACCAATGAAGTGTTTGCCTATGATACGACGCATCGTGGGTTCGTGTAATGAGGCGATTACTGCGCGAAATGCAGAGGTCTGACAATGCAAATCGACCAGCAGGAAACCAAGAGGAACGAAGATCAACGGGGTACATTTCAAGGTTGGAACTCAATTCCGACAATATCACAAAATCTGATGACCACTGGATCAAATCAACGGATCCTCATCCCTATTGCCAGTTACATATTTTCGAGAGGTGGCTTTTATACGTAAATGACTCGATAAAGTAGCTCTAGTGGGCTTTCCACATTTTGCAGGAGCTGAACATTGCGATTGAGAGGTTCAATTTTGACAGATATTAAAATTTCGTGTCGCTAGGAATAAACTATTCATGGGGCCAGCTTGTGGATATAAGTCCGTTGGAGGAACGATCGTGCAAACCAGACCATAGCATACAACTGGACTAAATGGCATGTTTAGTTGTTTCGAATTGTGCATGCTTGAGGATTAAATACCATACACTCTTAGAAAAAGGGGAGCGATTTTTCTAAGAAAAAAAGAGAGTAAAATAGCTAACTCCAGTTTCGCCCCCCTTTCACTCTGGGAAAGGAGCGAATTTGCTCCATCACCAAGGAGTAAAATTGCTCTCCTCCTCCGTGAGTAAAAACGCTCCCATCAGAAAGTGATAGAGATGTCATGCAAATACGAAAATTCTCATATATAATGTGTGTCACTTTCGCTCTCGTACAAGCGATGACATACCTCTGACAGGATTGCTTGCAGTACAGGTCAGAGGAAGGATCACCTCTTTTGGGTTCCGTGAAGTACCCGGGATATCGGTCCCTTATCACCTCAATTAATTGATATACATGGTTGAAGTTCACTGACACTATTTATTCTAGGTCTCCTATGCGGATAAAACCAACCGCGTTCCAAAAGGGTTCTCAATAGGAATATGAGCTTGTTTATGGCCTTGACTCTATGAATATGTCTTGAATATGTGGATAACAAATGATGAAGTGTCCGTGCTTATTGATTCCTATAATGAGACTATGCGAGACATATGGCAAGGTACTAAACAATCCTGCAAGGGACAATTCCATGGAAAGAGAGAAAGGAACTTTTGTGTACTGTGCGAAAAGCGAGACCCTTACCGCCATCTAGGGGCCTGGCGAAGAACTTCAAGGTGTTCACTTCAATACAAGCGATGAGGGAGCATTTGGTGAGTAATAAGAGAGTAAATTCGAAAAGCTCACGGTGTGCTCACTTTTTACTCCCCAAACGTTCGGAATTTTCTAAGAGTGTACAAGATGAATTGGAATTTATCGAGTGCCATAACCATGTGTTGGCAGTATTATTTCATTTTTTCCATTGTTTGGTGTCGTAAACTTTGTTTTAAAGAAGTGGGTTTTTGGCGAAAAATCATTCTTGAAATGTGGGGTAATGTCATTAAAACACACATGGGGCTCAAACAAAAGTAGTAAGTAAGAGTATAGTTTACCCGCAACGAGATACTTTCTCTGCAGGAGGAGAAACAAACGATCGTCCCACACCCAAAATTACTGTAAAAATGACTGATGTTTAACGTCGTATTGATCTTCATAATGATTGTAACGCTCCTTCAGGGCGTTATGACTGCCTGGACCAAAGAAGGCAAAGGAGGGGTCTAGTCTTCTTAATAACTTTGGAAGTCTCATGTTACACCTCAATATGTCGAGTCCGAAAAGCCAATTCGTAACGTTTTAAACAATACTTACCTGTAGGCTTAGCATTCCTGACCAAAGCCAGGAATGCCGATCAACTTCAAATATACAGGTTATTCTGGAATAATTGAACATAGCCTGACGTTAGGTGGGAGGACCTAAGGTAGCCGAGGTTTAGGTGAGAGAGGCCCGGTAACCAAACCGCCTATGTTCAGTCAGTTCTTGGACGCCTTGAACATCAAAGACTGATGTTCATGATTTTGTGGATCCACTTGCTTACTTTTCATGACACTTCTTCATGAGGCATGGGGAATTTCTGTCTCATGAAGTTAATGCAGCTAATTTTGTGAATGATGCATCTTTGCCGGACTGGCGTGAAGTAGACACTCTAGTGGTTCAGAGAAGGACATGTTATCTTTCAGGAAAATGTATTTGCTCCATTATCGCGCCTTGACTAGTCTAAAAGTTTTTATACTCATTACGTTTTACAATTATGCAATATGTTTGAGAATGTCGGTGCATAATCCGATTGTGTTTTTAATAAAGTAGACAGCACTGCAAGTCCTCCTTTAAAATCTAGGCAATGTCCCATCCGTGGTGCATATGCGAAGGACCGCAAACTTACCCCGAAACCGCATCCTACCAAATACCGGTAGTTTCAACGTCTTGGTGAGCATCGATTATTACCAGACATTAAGACTGCCGCAACTTCCTCCGTCATCTAATGATTCCCATTCATCGGCCTTTCCTGTGGAGATGAAGAACCCACGTAAATGCAGAGGCAGAGAAAATCAGTTGTCCCGCAGTTTGAGTGTTTCGAAAAAAAAAAGTTATCAAATTGATAACTTTTTTTTTTATAAGACATGATATAAGACACTTGAAGGTGCATTGAATGCACCTTCAAGTGTCTTATATCGGGTGAGAGAGTTGTGCTGGTTCGCTCCTCCGTCCATACAGATAAAGCTTGCACGTCTTTCCTCATTCGCTATGGCATCCCGTGTTTTACCTAAATGTTAGGAGGAAAGCAAGGAGACAGCCCTTGCGTCATCACTCTATTTCCCGTGAAATGAATTTCGGACTTTCTATGGGTTTTTTTTTTACGTCGGCATCCTCATCTGAAAGACGTTCTCTCTCCCCCATTTCGTGCTCGAAATTTTGATCTATGATGCAAACATGCAAGACAGGAAAAATGAAAAACAATGGAAGAGATAAATTGCGAAACTGAATACATGTACACAAGCACAAGGAGATTAGTTACACAAGTGCCTCCCCTGAAGGTCCACCAAAGCATATGATCTTAAAATCTTATCTTGCCATCACAGGTCTAACAGGAAAAAAAAATATATTTCCTTGACAAGATTCCAAATGCTGAAATTTTCATAAGTTTGATGATGAGAGCATTTTTATGGTGCGAGCTAATGCAAGTTTAGTGATACCAGCACCCGTGATGGTGCAATCATATTTGGTGAAATCAAAAATAAGAAATTGGTGACTTATTCCAATTTGATGAAAATTCATTTTGATCTGGTAACGAAGTCAATATTTCTGCGGACAGAATATTTGATGACAAGTTTATTATTACTAGCGACCTGTGACCGCAATTGCGGCCTTCTACCCGTGCATAGGTACTTTTTTTCTCACTGCTCATCAACTAAAAATAGTCTTAGCCAGGTTACTGCTGCCAAAATTTGATCTAGAGCTCACGATTAGGCACCAAAGAGAGGCTGTGGCACCGCGTGCTACATCTGCCAATATGCGCAAATTACTATTATCCTTGGACTATGTGTAACAGCCATTGCCCTCTTTCCATTGAACCCCTCTAATATTAAGACATTTATGTTCAGGTCACTCACGATCATAGGCATGTCGTTGCAAAGGCAGTTCACACATAAGTATAGCTTCAATTTTTAGGTTTAGAGCGTGCGGAAAGAGACCCGGAGTATTGAAATTGTTGAAAAATTGTACCGGAAAGGCGGCCTGCCGATCGGCGTCATCATTACCATGATCGTTCTTCACAATGGCGATACTGTGATGTGTCCGCAATTCGCCTTCCAATTGGGACGACACGTACTCTTTCACCAAACTGGAGTGCTCATTCTTGTGACACAGAATGAGCGCGTTTGCTTCCCACTTCGACATCGCAGACCCTATGTCGTTGCCCAAACAGCTCGTTCACCATATTATCGGAGATACAATCACATGGTAAAAGCACGGAGAGCTCCCTGTACTCGTGGAAAGGGTCCACTGCCCACATCGAGCAAACATCGGGTATATTGAATTTCGTTTGCAGCACTGCACATCTTTTCTGTCAAAAGAATCGTACTGGACGATGGCCACAATGACTTATTTTGACTTAACCGCAAGATGCTCTGCGGACGACTGGCAACACTTGGCGAATGTCACCACCTAGCACAACTAACAATACTTTCCCGCTGAATCGGGCATCGGCCATCGAGTCTCACAATACCCGTTTGATCGTTGCCAGCGCTTCATTCCAAAGGATGTCGTCGGTAGCTTCAATCATTGCTTGATTTTTGTGCGATGAATAAGTTCCGTATGTGAATTCGTGTGGTGTACAGGAATTGTTTGCCAGTGCCACCTCCTCCATCGATAACAGCGACGCACTTCCCGTTCAGAATTTTCATGCGCCGCTGCTTTTAAATCACTTCATCCGCATCGCAAACTCTGAGTTGAACATACGCTAAATGCTGATCTTGATTTAGCGGAGAATGATATTATCAAATGGATGTAGACTGGTCCTAGTCTAATGATAGACCTCTACGGAATTATGAAGCAGTAAGGACCGTTACCGGCTGTCAACAACCGTTGCACCAAAAGGAAGTGAACGCGTTTGCGCTGTTATACTGCCTGAGAAACTCGCGAGCGTTTGCATCTCCCCCCATCGATAACGTTTTCAACTCTGGTGGACATTCCTATGGATTCGGATGGAACACCGTAACATGATCATGACGACAACCTTGCCGAAGTTTTCATGTCGAAGCGGAGAAATACGAATCCAGGGAGTGCTCAACAGTGCATTCCACATTTACAGGCTTGATATAGTTCGGAACGGCTGGAAGAACGTTGGGTGTCCCACCTAACACAGCGAGAGTATGGGTTGACGGTTCGACGCGTACGCGCGCTGCTCTCCACGCAGCGTTAACCCTTTCCCTGGCAAAGTCCAGTTTTCTGGACGAAGCAGAAACTCTTGTTCTAAAGGGTATTGTCATCTACTGGATGAAGCTATAAATATGAGAACTTGGTGACATGTCGATGAAGAACTAGTCTTGTAATAGAAGTTGATTGAATAACCGTATTTCGTTTGTTTTGATAGGTACATTAAAAACATGGAAAGAGACTACATTTGTAAATATTGTTCTGAAGTTAGTGTTTGATTTGTTTAGTGCTTTTTTGAAATTTTTTTTGCGATTTGACATTCTAACATTCTGTGCAGACCTGAATACTGGGTCATTCCACGCCAAATCGACCAGCGAGAAAGCTCCACCATCTCGGATTTTGACGAAAATCGGCATATACGTAGAAGAATCGATTGAAAGAATATAATTCCAACCGATTTTTTTTTCTTTTTCCTTTTTTTTCCCCGCAGATCTCAAGATATATGCATTTTAATTTGACATAATTTTCGCTCCCAGCGCCCATACGGACTGGAATTGTGAAACTGTTTCTGCAATAACTTCCCCTCTAGGTAAGATATGAGCTTCATTCTGGTGTCATTTTAATCGTGAGATTGCTCTCTTTAAATTAATTCCAACTATTATCCTCCTAAGCTGAAAAAATAATTTCTACCCTTGAGTGCCAGCATTACATTTGGTATCATTAGAAAGGCAATAGCACGCCCTTTTCATTGATGTGTTATAAGTCGGGATTCACGGAAAGTGCATTGGTAGGTCACTGAGGTCGGTCAAAGTGTTCAAGCAAGTGGAATTTTGGCACTATTGCCGCAGGTAAGAATTCATATCTCGTCAAGCCATTGAGTGCCAATCTCGATCTTGGTATCGCCAGAAATGCCATACCATGCCCTTTTAAATGAAATATTGGAACAAAGAATTCCCGAGGTGGCAAGTGTCTGTATTGGCCACAGAACTTGATCAAACTGTTTGATATAGTGGAACTTCTTGTTACAGCTTAGGAGGATGATACTTAGATAATTTAAAGACAGTAATTTCACAATTAAAATGACACCAAAATGAAGCTCATATTTTAACTAGAGGGGAAGTCATTGCAGAAACAGTTTCAAAATTCCAGTCCGTATGGGCCCTGGGAGCGAACATTAGGTCAAATTAAAATGCATATATCTGGAGATCTGTGGGGAAAAAAGGAAAAAGGAAAATAAATTGGTTGGAATTATATTTTTTAAAGCGATTCTTCTATGTGTATGGCGATTTTCGTCAAAATCCGAGATGGACGAGCTTTCTCGCTGGTCGATTTGGCGAGGAATGACCCTACTGCAAGTGTGGCATAGAGGAAACAACAAAATGCTGCATTAAAGTGTAAGTAAATTATGTACAATGTATGCATATTCTTTATGTTGGTGAATTCCAGCTTTGAAATTTGACGTCTACGCTCAAAGAGAACAAAAGTGGTAAAAAAATGAAAAAAAAATTTTTTGCGCATATTTTATTCAACAGTCGATTCACTCTGTCACTTCAGCATATGTGAAGACCATAAAAGTAGGAGAGAAAGAAAAAAAAGATTCAGCATACATTGGGCAATAGCAAGTAATACAAAGGGAAGCCCTTCCATTTGAAGAGAACAAATCGTTTCCATAGGATAGTCATCTTAATCATCCGTAACTGCAGCATCAAATGCCGAAATGAGACTGATATTTACTCATTTATTTATTTTAATTTTTTTTTCACTTCTTGGAGAGAAACAGTGAGAGTGAGGGGTGATACCTTGACCACTTTTTTTTTCTTACTTTTGCCCTCTTTTCCCTTCCTATAAGGTCTTCTCTTATATCTATTGCTCTAATTTGTTAAGCATCTTTGCCCAGAGCAGGTGCTCCTCCGGACAAAACAGTAGCTTTGATTTCAATTTTTGAGATGCAACATAATATGACAGAGATTGCTTTAATCCTGTCAAACTTGGTCTCTGCTCTCTTAAGTGACAGATGAAGAAGTACTGCTTCACCTTCACTAATACCGTTGCAACCGACCTGTCCAAGAGCGTATTAGCTTGGAAACCTAGTAGTATATCCCATTTGTTCATTTGTCTTTTCTCGCTAATACTTACCACAAACTTTCTTATCTTCTCCCATAAAATGTCGATCGTTCAACAAGTTAATAAATTGTGCATCAAGGAGTCCTTTCTAGCGTTGCAAAGAGAGCATTTCTCGTTTTCTTTAATTCCACATCTATGCAGAAACGAATTGGTAGGCAGAATTTTGCGAGTAAGTTTGAACTGGAACCATTGTAAAGTAGGATCTAAAGTCGGCGTATGGAATCGTAGTAGTTGTTTCCATTCAGTCTCTTGAAGTTTTTCCTCAATATCTTTTTCCCAATTTCTGATGCATCTTACTTACTGCAAAGAAAAATTTATCTTTACCAGTATTGCATGATACAAGTAATTGGCTCCTTTCTTTTTTGACAGTAACTGCCGCACAGCATCTGGAATAATGGGTAGTTCCGGTCTTTGCGGTGACTTAAAATTTTCTTTTCTGCACAAGAATCGTAAAATGGAGACGATTCCCCAGCCATCTAGATAAGTGCTTCTCTGAAGTTGATATTGTCTTTCCAGTTCCTTAAATTCCATTACCTTTCCTATCCCATATAGGTCCGCCAGATAATGGATGCCTCTTGAGTCCCAATAATCTAAAACCTTTTTTCTCGACTATAGGTGTAGTGGCAGTTCAGAGGAAGGCAACCAAACTCAATAGCTTCTTTTATTAGGCTTTTATTAAGCTTAATTCTTCTATTAGGTCTCCCTTTTTGGAGTTCCAACCACGCAGCTAGGACGTCTTTCCAGAAGTAATTGGGACATTTCTCCGCATTTTCCGTGTTTAACGTGCACCCAGAAAGTAGGATTTTTCCCAGGTCTAGTCCGAGGTTTTGAAGTATTGTTTCATACCATTGATCATTGGAGAATATTGCTCTTTTGAGCCAAGTTACTTTAAGGGCTTGACAATAGATTTGCAAGTCCGGAACTCTCAGGCCGCCAAATTGAAAAGGCATTCTCATCTGATCCCTTTTTACTTTGTCCTTTTTATATTTCCATATATATTT
>CAJPEV010003734.1:0-22760 GCA_905338385.1 Darwinula stevensoni | reverse complement strand
GGGGGTTCATAGGGTTCAAACCCCCCCGAAATATTGATATATTCCTTAAATTTTTGCCATACTGCTATTTGTTGGTGTAAACAGTGCAGTACTTGGTCTTTTCTATCTTTAATAGCTTATGACTTATTAAACAATGCGGCTTACAGGAAAATCCAGATATGTCACAAAGACTTACAATGACAAGTATAAAAAAAAATGCCACAGCCCATACCCCAAACCTCAACCACCCCCCCGAAATGAAATCCTAGATATGGCCCTGGGTATGAGTATGCCTTGGATGCAACTTCCCACCTCCACACCTCATACAGTATTGTGCATGGCATCAAAGATTCAATTTCGGCACCAAGGAGGGTAACTGCAAACCAACAAATTAATGAAACCATAAAATCCCATCTAACTCTGCTTCTTTTGGCAAAAAACAGATGTTCTCATCAAAAAATCACAAAAGTTTTTCCAATTTTAAAATAGGGAATGACTTTCCAAACACATATCAGGAGTCAGAAAGGATACCAGCAGAAAGGAACTTTGACATGAGACCAGGAAAGTGAAAAAATTCGTTTCCATATTTTCATGCACTTAATAGAGATTGATTAAAGTGAATACCAACCTGTCGTGCCCTCAGAGCTACTTTAGAGTTCTCAGAATTATTCAAGAGGGTAAGATCACTGAGAATGGAAGCCAAATCATCTGTCAATCCAGGGTCTGTTGTGCAGAGAGCATTAATCAACTCCACAACCAACACGTTCTTCTTTGTCACCTATGAAAGTGATATGAGATGCATGAAGACTTTTCTCCTTTTTCTTTTTACTGGAAGAATGAGTGGGATTTAGACAAGAAACAATGTTCACTCACTTGAGAGTGAGAGAAAATGTTCAAAACAACAGAACCCATGTCTTCTTTATGCCTCTCTTTGACTGCCGACACACATTTGTCATAATGGCCTGCAAGAACAGAAAGAGGATCATATATATATTTTTTTTTTCATCAGACAATTGCATCTTAAAAGACAAATAAGTCAAATTGTCATATTTCTTCTTAAGATCACTTCTAAGAAACACAGGTGAGGAGGGGGAAAGTGGGGGGTGGTTTTCTGCTTCTACCCAGTGTCTGTCTTTCTCAAGATTAAACCCACTGCCAATATGATATCCTCTGAAATCTTAGGGTCTATAATTCTGGAATTTTGGGTTTTTATACGTGGGTTATCCCAAAAGTTTGAGAACAAATGTGAATATTTTCTTTGCATGTGATCCAGCAGCAATGGTCTTATCATAGTGTTCATATTGATGTATCATGGTGCTAACATAGGAATGATAGTGTAATTGCTCCTTCCCGTTGCAAAGATGTTGCATTTTTAATTAGACCTACGTTTTACAATTATGGTGGGATTTGGTTTCTGTGGAAACAGAAAAAGTCACAGGTCATGAGCTGCAAGAAGTTTACAAAGACAGAGCTTTTGCAAAAAGTGCCATAAATAAGTGGATGCATCACTTTGAAGCAGAATGGGATACAGTGGATGATTCACCAGGGTTGACCTGACCTTGGCACATGCTTGGAGCATGCTCCTGCTGTGAACCAGTGGGTTCAAGTGACCCCAGCAAACTGGTTTGCTGAAGGACTCAAGAAGCTGATAAAACAGTGGCAGAAGTGTGTACAGCTGAGGGGTAAGTATATTGAGAAAGTTCACTTGGAATAATGCTGAATTTGGCATTTCAACTTGATGTAGAATAAAATGTTCTCAAACTTTTGGGATGACCCATGTAATAATAATAATTTTATAATTATACCCCTGATGATGCTGGTCAATTGCATTAATGACTGAGTCTAAAGTTTTTGCTATTCATACCTTTTTTAACTTTCTCCTGCCAGTCACTCCATTCCTCTCATGTTTTCATCCATAGATTAGAGTTTGATAGTAATATCCATGAAGATTCCTATCACATAGCAGGATAAACTTCTACAATTTTATTCTCATATTCAGGGCTGGCCAAAATAAATAAGTCACTTGAAAGTTTCCCATAACATCCATACTTTATACCTGATTGACTTAAAAATTTAACAGAATATTGCCAAATATATTCTTCAAGAGGTCTTAAGATCTGATATGCCTATGCATATCCGTCTTTTACAGGGTGGCCCTGCAGAAGACGGATAGAGGTATGCCCCCCAGTTGAATTAAGAAACAATAGAAATGAAACCTCCGCCTGATTGCAGCAAAAAAAGACAGAATCCACAGGCACCTCACCCCTGGGTGCATAGATACACTATTGAAATTTCAGGTCGATATATGGATGTTTTTGAAACACCCAGCATGACAGCCCTAAGAAAATTTAAATAAAAAACACAATCTTGTAGAATGGTTCTTCACAGTTTTTCTACATGTCAAAACTGGCACCAGCTGATGGGTATGATGATCATGATCGCCCATTGGCCAAATGTGACTATTGGTACAGCCCAAATGCAAAATCTGGATACTTCTGGATGGAGAGATGGTCCTTGAACAGCTACAGCACAATAACTCCTGGAATCCTTCATCAGGCATTTCAAAACTATTATAAAATGCCAGACCAACAAGGAGTTCCAGGCTGAAGGCAATAAAGGAAAAGATACCAAAGCTATAGGCTAGGCTTTTCACACTCTTTGACCAGTCTTGTCATCAAGTGTATGGTTAGCCAAGAGCATTAGTATCTATTTCAACCTGTTTCAGTGGTCAACTTAACATACCAGGAATATTACAAGGGTCACTCCAAATGTAATGCCCATTCATTTTTTTCTAATTTGCATTTTGATGGAATGGCTTCAAACTTTTAAGGTGAGTTGCCTAGTGTTTCCTGAAGGTCTGACAATTTTTTGACATAGTTTCCATAGGGATCAAGTCACTTTTGTCAGTATTTCACAAAGGCTTGCGTGCCATCACAGAAAAATTCCTTGCCTACATTTCGAATCGATTTATTGACAACCTCATTGACGTCATTACCAATGTCAGAGTATTTGAGGGTGTTGATTTGCTGAAGGGTATTTTCACCAAAGCTGATAGTCTCGTATTTCCCTGGTTGTTATGCGCCTGTCATTTTGGAAGAGTTCATCAACTATGGCAGTGTTCTTGTGTGTGATTGAAATCACAGGATGGCCAAAGTGCTGCTTGTCTTTGACCTTATTTCATCCCAATTTATCAGCTAAATATGAGCTCATTATTCTAAAAATTGGATTGCACATAGAAAAAAGGAGAATGAAGAAGGTGATCATGCTCAAGTCTTTCAAAATGATGAATAAGACAAAGCTAAACCCACTGAGAGGACAAAAGAGAAAAAGTTAGCAACCCAGTCAAATTTAAATTGACAGGATGAGGACAAGGCTCCTGTTGATATACAACTCTCCTGAATTTTTCCATCCTGGGTCATTCCATCTTGCACCAACCAGAGGCCAGGCGGTGACACCCTCCAATATTGACTAAAATGTTTAATGTGTTATCCTCATGGCCCAAAAGTAAGAGTGCAAAATTTTGGTTAAAGGTATGGAGCCATTTTGGCACAATAATTTGTTAAATTTTGTGAAATTAAAAAATTGGAGCATCTCTTCATGCTCATGTGGGGTGAAAACTTTTTGACCAAAATGAACGCAGCAAATTCCATTGTTCCTTAAAAAGAGGTTAAACTTTCAAAGTCCTTTCACATACTTTTTCCTTGAGGCAATAATGAATAAAATAACACTGTCAAATTTGCCAATTTTTGGCATTTTCAGAAATTTGCAAAAGGTCAACATGTTCATGAAACCATCATGTATGTTTTTGAATCAGCAGAAGAACATCTAGTGTTGTGTGTCCCATTTTTGTTCCAACAAATTCCACTTAAGGAGATGCAACGGCTTTAAATATGCGTAAATCACAAATTTTGCACAAGGAAAACAGTTTTCAATTGTATGGGGCCATTTTCTATGCAGTTCAACAAACCTGAAAACTTTTCAGAATGTCTGTCTTTTACTGGAATAAAAGATGAGAGCTATTTCAAAGCTCATGCATGTTTTTAAATGTTTAGCACACATTTTTATTCAGACCCCACCTCAAAATTCCTGCCATTGTTTTTTTAAGGACAAGAAAAAAAAACCACAGTTTTCATTACCAGTTCTTCAACTTTTTTTTTTTCATAACTGCAATCAAAGGAAAAATCAATGCATCCTAGTAGTATGGGGTTCATGGACATGACTGCTCATTCAATACATTTTGCAGAGTTTCAAATTCTATTTTTGCTTCTTTTCTTACCAATTGGAATGTATTCATACCTCTGGCACAAAGTATGGGAAGGCCGATTTTCCCTTCTGCTTAATACATGGCTCTGAATGGTGCCTGAAATGGAGTGCGTGAGGCTGTAAGCTGTACTTTCTGGATGGATACAGTGATGAAGTGCAGAATGCTGGGACATGAGTGATGAATATGGTATTGATGAATTGAATGCTGACTCACAGCATTATATGAATCATACTGCATCAGTGCACATTATGTGGTGTGATTTTGATGGCTATAATTCATATTCTAGACATTGCTTCAAGTTGAAATGTTACACAATACTGGTATTAGGATGCTTCAAGAAGCATGTTCTGAATGCTCAAACAAAAATAAACTCACTTAAAAATGTTAAGTCCAGGTTTCCACCAGGCAGGGTGAATTTTATTTCACCACTCCAGACTCTCAGAGTATTCAGAATGCATTTCATGAAGCATCCTAGTACCGGTATTGTAGATACCATTAGAATGCATTGATTTTTCCTATGATTGCAGCTATAAAAAAAAAAATTGAAGATCTGGTAATGAAAACTGTATCTTTTTTTCATTTAAAACAATGGCAGAAAATGTGAGGTGGGGTCTGAATAAAAATTTGTGGTGTGCATTTAAAAATATACATGAGCTTTGAAATAGCTCTTATCTTTTAGTCAAGTAAATGGCAGACATTCTGAAAAGTTTTCAGGTTTGTTGAGATGCATAGAAAATGGCACCATACAATTGAAAACTGTTTTCTTTGTGCAAAATTCATGATTTATGCATATTTCAAGCCATCGCATCTCCTTAAGTGAAATTTGTTGAAACAAAAATGGGACACACAACACTAAATCTTCTTCTGTTGATTCCAAAAGCATACATGATGATAGGGTTTCATGAACATGTTGACCTTTTGCAAATTTCTGAAAATGCCAAAAATAGTAAATTTTACATGGCCTTATTTTATGCATTATTGACTTCAATGAAAGAGTAAATGAAATAACTTTGAAAGTCTAGCCTTTTAAAAAACAATGGCATTTGCTGGATTCATTTTGGTCCAAAAGTCAACCATCGCCAGCACTTTCTTTCAACACAGGACATCCACCAGCATATCTGGCACACAGGACATCCACCAGCATATCTGGCACACAGGACCTGCCATTTGGATTGGTACTGCATGCCAGCAGTCATAGATAGAGATGATGTAATCATTTCAGTTGACCTGGAACCTGGTATTGACTCAGAACCTGGTGAAATGAAGTAGCAGATATGAAGATCAAGCGTGGGGTCGAACAGTACGCTGACTAGCACTTCAGACTAACCATATGTGGGTAAGAAACCCCATATATGAGCAAACTTCAGAATGGGCAGAAAACCAAACATGTTGCAAAATGGAAAGGTGGGAAGTCCTCCACGATGAGAAAACTCATGATGATCCAGTTAAAGTGATGAACAAAAATTATTCTCTACTGCCTCACTGGATATCTGATCTAAAAACTGAATGGGATCTACAAGGGGTGATCTAAAAGTTCTAAGCCCAAGGCACTTCCAGTTGCAATATGCCATACTGACTCTTTTTGTGAGAGGACAGGTTTTTTGATTGAGACTGGAAAATTTTCAAGGTATCTTTTATTTGAAGATGGCTTCAATAAATTTCTTCATACATGCTATCAAAGGGTCTGCAGAAGGGTATTAAAATTGAGACAAATGCTGAGAGGAATTTTCTAACCTCTAAGGCAGTGGTTCTTAACCTTTTCAATTACATGGCCTACCTTAATGACAGCAAAGTGATCCAAAGTCCACTACGGATTTAAAAGCTATATAATTTTTGCTTGTATATCTGCTGATTGTTATTTTTAAACTCATGGAAACAAGTTGCAGCCCACCCATGGCACCTCCATGCCCTATTAGTGGACTGCGGCCCACCAGTTGAGAACCACTGCTCTAAGGAATCAATCTCCAAGCAGATCTTTCTTAGATGGGTCAGCAGGACTCTATCCTCTTAACTGCTAAAAGATCTGCTGGAAGAGCAACTCCTTAGAGGTTGGAAACTTCATCACAGCATTTGTCTCAATTTTCATACCTCTTCGGCAGATCCTTTGATAACTGACAGGAAAATTACATTTTGCCAGTCTCCATGAAAAAATCTGTCTTCTCATGAGAAGAGTTAGAATCAGGCCCTGCCTGACAGATATCCTCATTAAAGAGGGGGGTGGGGCTTAGACATAACACCATTGTGACATCATCACAGGAAGGGCTTTCCTGATGGATTGGCTGAGTGAAATGTATCATCCTCTTGATGCATATGCTAGGAATATCTTCAGTTTTTTAGCATGCCACTGTTCTTGCTTTTTTGCAGTTCTTGTCGCATTCTCCCTATTCAAACACTTCATCCTGATGAAGGTCCTTGTCCGAATGAAGCAAAGAATGGCTTCCTTGAACATTTCTTGGTACTTCTTCTGCAATTCAGATGTTAAAATGTTTATCACATTTTTCCCTCTCTGGATATCATCCCCTTGGTGTGCAAAAACTCTGGTTCCAAAATCATGGCATCCCTAAGTCATGTTGGGGAGGGCTCCATCAGGCCACCATGGCCGATTCTTTGATTCCAGGAATCACTTTCTGTGTTGTGAACTGGACAGGAGCCTAAACCTGGAACTTTTGCAGCAAGGTTGAATGCTACATATCCTGCCATGTACTTGAACACTTGATCCTCTTGTTTCAATGCCCCTATGGGATCTGGCTGGTAAGAAGCTGGTATACCTTTGATTTCCCGGCCTTGATGACATTCAGCTGGGTTTCAGTGAATATTTTCCTCAAAGCAGATGGATCCATCATTTTGCTGCACTTCTGTTTCAGTTCCTGAATCACCTTGTTTTTACTCTTCAGCATATGATTATACAGATGTCGTAACTTTTGTCGTAACTTTGCTCTAGCATTTTCAAGCTTCCTCTGAAGAACCCGGACTTCTCTTCAGATCCAGAATCTCTTAACAGGTACCTTTTCTGATCCAGAAATCTTCCATGCAATCATTTGCAAAATGAAGCAAACAGACAAATGCTGTTTTAAGTACAGCAGATAAACCCAAGGCTTTCAACCATTTTGATTTTGCTTCCTCTTCTGTGGAAAATACATGAAATGAATGTTTCTCAGCTCTACTGTTCTGATTTGTTGTGCTACAAGATGGAAGTATGCACGTTTTCCCACTGCTTCTGTTTATAGTAAAGCAGTAACCAAGCAAATAAGGGTGTTGTAAATCAGAAAGAGAGGGCATGAGAAAACTGTCTATAGGAGAATCCAAGATTGAGTACAGTCATCCCCGAAGTTACGTTGTAATTGGTTCCAAGACTGGCGACGTAAGTCTAGGCAGATTTTCCCATAAACGCAATGTTAAAATGGGGAGGGTGGTTCCAGGCAATCAATTTTGACCAAGAAAAAATGATATACAGTCATCCCCCGACTTGCATCGTCTTGACTAACGTCATCGCGACATATGACGTAAGTTGAGACGACGCAAGTTGGGGGATGACTGTATTTCCATATGGCGCAGGCAAACTATCCGCTGAAGGTATGGAAACACAAGGCTACCAACATCCTTCCTTGGCAGTTGGAGTCAGAGTGAGGGAGGAAGCCGGTGAAGTTTTCTTTTATACACATTGCCGTGACATCATTGGGAAGCCCTGCCCACTGCACGCATTATTCATGATCTTTGGTCGAGCAGGGCCTGGTTAGAATGCTGTATTGGAACTGGAAGAGCCTTGGACTTAGAACTTACTGATCTTCCCTAATTCCAGAAGTTCTGTAAATGTTAGGGGGCTCCACTGGAACAGGTCAAGAATTTTAATCCTTTTGTACAAATGTCCACTGTAAGGACAACAAGGATTTTGGCGATGATAATGTAGCAAGCATGAAATGTGGATATATGGGCACCAACTCTCAAACGATCATGTGATCAGCACGTGTGTTCGACATGTCCTATCCCCCCCCTGCATTTCTTGTTGACAAATTCTTTGCAATGGTCACAAATGACCCAACTTTATGGTCTCCTCCCCGGTATAAAAACCCGTCTTCAGTTCGAGAAGAGGCAGTCAGACACTTGCACAACTCAGCAGCTCAAGCTAGGAGCTCTCTCTAAGCTTTTGAGCCTGCTAAGATTCTGCGGCTGGACGACTCCTCCAGAGCTCGGTTGACCCGATTCCATTTGTGGATCCACCCATAAAGGAAGTGGAATGGCTCAGAAGGCACTGATCCATTTGCGAGTAAACGGCCGCCAATCTGTCCGCTGGTCACGAACCTTGAGCTCTGTTGACATCAGCGTACATACCACCTGCTCGGTCTGACCTCCACTCGAACCTCGAGCCAGGACGTACTATGACAGTGTAGGATCCACAGCTCCGAACAACTCCTTCAGGACCTTGGTGCCTCCAGAATTCCGGTTGTTAACACGTTGGCGACAATGCGTCCTGATGCCAGGATGCAGATTTTTTTTCAACGAATACCCTCTGGAACTGTTGAGAATTGGGACCATGCGTCCTGATGGCAGGACGCATTTTTTGACAAAAAAAATGTGCGTGGTCCCACGCGGCGGACAAGCAAAAATAGGCTGGTTGTCAACGTGTTAATTGACTGGTTAGCTTGGTTTGATCCAAACCTTGAGCGGAAGTGCTACTGGATTGAAGCACCAGTGATCCCTTTCCTTACAGATAGGAAGGCCTCTGGACCTAGGTGTCTGCAGACGTCAAAATTTCCACGGTTAATCAATTCCTCACTTGAGGCTGGCACCCATTTGAGTAGA
The DNA here is from genome assembly GCA_905338385.1 of Darwinula stevensoni. NCBI lineage: Eukaryota > Metazoa > Arthropoda > Ostracoda > Podocopida > Darwinulidae > Darwinula > Darwinula stevensoni. The sequence continues at coordinate 13,717 of CAJPEV010003734.1, read as the reverse complement.
GCTCAATTTAACCTGAAATTTCGTTGCAGCAACTGGACAAGGACAAGACTCCAGGTACCCCCAAGACCCAGAGGTGCAGAAACATTGGAAGACAGCAAGACGTTGTTTGGACTTCGCATCTTTACAAGAAGATTTCACTTCACGTCACCATAGTCTCTGAATAAACCAGGCCCATATATCCATCAGACTGCAATCATGTTCCATTACCCACCTGCCAAATCTTTTTCTGATAAAAGTACAAGTACGGCAATCAGCCGTCTACAAGAGATTTCCCAATTTGACTTGCATAAACACAACAATAATGGCTTTTCAGCCACAGTACACATGCCTCAAACATTTTGGTGCATACAGTCCACTTCAGGGCACATAATCTATTCAGTGTTGCCTTCTAGCGATAAAACATGTGATATGGCAGCAGAGTACCTCCTTAAACATTGACCCTCTCCTGGCCCTGTTCCAAAGTCTTGGTTTCCCAGATATTAACTTATTATTTAACAAAATATAGTCTGAATAAACTGTCAATGCACTAAATACTAACTCAATAGTCCAACAGGTGAAACTAGGAGTCCTTCAAAAAAAAGAATACCTACAACCAGCTTGTCTGGGAGTGACAAATTTGTCAAGAATGTGAAAGCATTCTCAACAAATTTGAGCACTTTGGCCAGGAGAGGGTTAAACCAAAAAATGCATATTTTGTTTTGCTTTGAAAATTCATGCATGAAAGGGTTTAAGTATCTTGGGGTCAGGTTCTTGAGTAACAGGTGATAAGGAAACACGATTGACAGCCACATCTCCAAGGCTTCTGCTGTTTTGTGGGAACTCTGGAGGTGGGTGGTTGCCAAATCAGATATTTCAAAGAAGGTGAAACTTTCAGCTTTTAAGAGCTCCCCACCCTAACCTCTGGTCATCATGAAGTTAAGGTAATGACTGAAAGGATCAGGTCACAGATACAAGCTACTAAAATAAGGTTCTTGCAGTGGGTGGCCTGGTGTCACATGTGAGGATGTGAAGTGCTGCAATCTGTGTGAACCTCAAGGTTGAGCAGTTACTTCTTTGGATCGATAGATCCCAGTCCTGTTAGTTTGAACACATTCCTCCCATGCCTCCTGAGAGACTCCCAAAAAGAGTCCCTAATCTAAAATGACCATGGGAAGACCAGTCAGTGGGCCCAATGCAAGGTGGATGGATTACATTATGAGTCTTCATCATAAGAGGTTGGTATACCTCCTGCTGCAGTAGAGACAAAGCCCAGGATTGCAAGAACTGGAAGATGCTCCTTGGAAGGATCGAGCCATGATGCATCAATTAGGGATAAGCAGTTTTAAAATACAAGGTGGGCCAAAAAAAACCTGGACAGTTTTCAACGATACACTACACTTCATGCACTGCATATATTTTAACACGGTTTGTGGCATTTGAAAGAGGAATGAATAAGCTTTAAAATTATGTGTTTACCTATCATATACCTTCAGCAGTTTCAGAAATTCAGGAGCTCACATGAACAGGAAACAAAAACTGCATTGCCACGTCCTCAGAGGGAGAAGGCATGTGAACTTCAGTCATGAAGGTTGCTGCCTGTTCATCCCTGTCCTGTCCTGCGGCAATGTAATTTTTGTTTAGTGTTTATACGAGTTCCTGAATTTCTGAAACTGTTGAAAATATTTTAAATGCAAATACACCATTGTAAAGCTTATTCATTCCCCTTTCAAATGCCACAACCAGAATTAAAATATATGCAGCAAGTGCAGTATACTGTACTGTTGAAAACTGTTCAGGTTCTTTTTTGGCCCACCCTGTATGTATGCATGCATGCTTGTTACTCCAGCTTCCAATATTTTCTCACATTTTTCTCTTGGCAAACCAACTTTCCACTCAACTGTATCTTTACCAGTACTTTACCATTCATCTATCCATGGGGCAAAAGCACAAGCAATTACTTGCTTTCATTTGGACAAAACAAGGTAAGAAAGAAGCTCAACCATGCTGGAAAAGAGTTTCCACTTGAAGATATTGCTTGAGAAGGTCTTGAACTGCAGTTCTCATCCTTCCACGGATCCCATTGCGATACCTTTGAACCAGTTGCAAGATCCCTTGAGTGGTCATGAAGAACACATCCCGGTCTGTTCTCTTTTGTAGAGATGCTGCATAGCTGCAACAGCAAGATATAATACATTAATTAAGGGAATAAAAACGAATTTCAAATGCAAGGGGCAATTTTTTCTCCTTCATGGATAAAACTTCTATCTTTCATGAAAACAGAGGTTCTCTTTGAATTGGTGATGCTAACACTTGTGCAGATATGAATCTTGTATTCTCTGAACCACATGAGGATTCACCCATGGACTTATGGCACATTCTCAGTTAAAATAGCATGGAGTATTGTGAAAAGTGTTCATGCAACAAGTCATTCATAAAGTCCTATGTACAACATACAGTATGGAGTGGCCAAGAAATAGGGTTTACTTTACAAACTCCAAATTTAGTTTGATCATAATTCCAGTTCTAACTAGGGCTGTGCTGATTATCACGATATCACGATATCGTTCGATAGATGTACTATCGGCAATATGTGTGAATATTGCAATTTTTTTTTTTCAATAAATAAGTAATCTCCTGCGACAGCAGAAGGAAAATAGAGCATACAAACTGCGCCATTTGTGTCTATTTTAAAAGAACAAAAGGTGAGGACAATGAAGGGATTGGCTCAAGGCTGATGCCTTGACAGAACTGACAGGATGAGGGAGGGAAGTATGGGATAGTCCTCGGACTGCAATTCTCCCTTATTGCTTCTTTTTTTTTCCTGGGAAAGAGAGCATCATGCATGCCTTGCAACAGAGAACGTCAATATCTTCTTCTTCGCTTTGAACCACGATCTACGATGATGTGATATATTCAAGTGCCTTCATTCTACTATGTTGGAATCCATTACCAAAATAAAGTGATTTTGTCCTGAAATAAATATGTCTTCTTACAAACACCCCCCCCCCAAGTTGAACTACAATGATATCATGATATTGCACAATATATGGGTTGGCGATATCGATTCATAAAAAATCCATATCGCCCAGCCTTGGTTCTAATCATTACAAAACAGGGTGTCCCAAAATGATTGGTGCATTTAAAAAAATGTATTTCTCATAAAGTAATACAGATAGTAATGAATGGCTTTCACCAATGCATGAAGCACAAGCTAAAGTTATTTCAAAATTCACAATCGTTCCTAAGGAAACGTCAACATGGGCAATGCTAGTTGCATGTAAAATGTCATGCCAATATTCATTTTCATGCTAGGTATTCCTCAACATGTCAACAGTAACTGTGCAACACAGATTTGGTAACTCATTCCAATAATACCTGACAATTTGGTTCTGATGACGACATTCATGACATACCCCAGCAAAAAGAAATTGAGTGGGGTGATGTCAGGTGATTGCAGCAGTCAGGGGATAGGCTTACCTCTTCTGATCCAACAATCTGGAAATACCCTGAAGCATCTCTGCATTGGGGCCTGGACATGAAAACACTTCTGGATATTAAACTTCCAGGTCGCTGCATCAGAAGAGGTGGGTCTATCCCTTGACTGCCACAATCACCTGACATCACCCCACTCAATTTCATTTACCGGGGGCTACCCCTGGTAAAAGAAATTGACATACCCTGGTATGTCAAGGATGCTGTCATCAGAAGCAGAGTGTCATATATTATTAAAATGAGGCACAAAATCTGTTATTGCTTATCAGTTATTGCCAACATGTAGAGGAATGCCTGATGTGAAATTGAATATCAGCATGACATTTAATGTGCAACTAGCAGTGCCCATGTTGAAGTTTCCTGAGGAACAATTGTGAATTTTAAACAACTTTAGTCTGTGCTTTATGCATTGGTGAAAGCCATTCTTATCTATCTGTATTACTTTATGAGAAATACATTTTTTAAAATGCAACAATCACTTTGGGACACCCTGTACATCCCTCCACAAGTGCATAGATACCTTGACATCTCATTCTTCTAGCCAGCTTTGAAGTGTCCTCATGAGGTTTTCACTCATCTCCTCTGCTACTTGTCAGGAAAAATTTAACCAGATCTGCTTGAAGGAGTTGAGGTTATTAGCCTTAGCCTTTCTTTTCAATTATCTGTCTTTGCAAATGGCCCAAAATTGCCTGATGGGTTGGGCCTGAAGACAGTTCAGGGCATTATTCTATTTGGTCACAAAATTGATACTCTGAGACTCCTGTCAATCCTGGACCACTTTTCCATAATTACAAGAGGCCATGTTCATCCAGAAGATAATCTGGTCCTTGTTGTGGCATCATTCAATAAAGGAAGGAAGGAGACCCCTCTTGAGACTTTAGGTACATTTGGCATTGATTGTACCTTTTGATACAAAGGGAACCAAAATGTGACTGAACTCATCAGATACCTGCCAGATCAGATATTCTTGCATGAACTTGGTCCTGGGCTTCAACTTGGATTCATTGGTCACATAGCTTTAGTTGACATAGTGATAGTACTTTTTCCCAGGGATATCAATGGGATCCAGTGGGATGTAAGTCTTGTCATCCATGAGAATGATTTCCATGGAGTATTGGCACACAATGAGTATTGGGTTGAATTGAAGAAGAAAGAAGAAGTCTTTGCCTGCTCCTTCTGTTCTTGGGTGCATTTGGGGGACAAGTTGTTGTTGGTGCCCTTTGATACTAACTTTTCCCTTTTTATTCACCCAAATATGCTCTCTTCAACTGTGTTTTCTTGGTACCTAATGGGAGAGATGTGTTTGGCTTTTTCTCAATGAGCCTCTGAACCTCTTTCACTTTCTCTTGTAAGGCTACTTTTGCTGGCCAACCAGGGATCAGCATGAAGAGCAGCGTGTCTCAAATACCGAACCTGATCAAAACCTTTGTAATAGTTTGTCAATGGATACGCTCCTTCATGAAGTAGAGACAAGACAAAATTTTGTTTATTCTGTCAAGGGAAGTCCTCCTTTGTGAATAAAAGATAAAGACACTATTTTCTTCCTTCCAGTCTTCTCTTCACAAAATGTACAAATCCTTTTCACCATCAACTGGCGTTCAGGTTAGCCCATAGTTTACTTCTGATTAAAATCAGGTAGTATTTGTTGTAAGCAACATAATGGGTCTCCTTAGTTTCCAATGAGATTGGTTTCACATGAATTCAAAAGCAATGCAGTTATATTAACACTGAGCCTTAAAAAAAAAGAACCCTATTTCTTCGTCACCCCTTTCTCCTGCCATCCCCTGCAGCAAGAACTTCAATTAAAATGTGCAAAAGAAATACATATATTTTAACTCAGACCTTGTCTCTAGTATTCAACAACCATATGAGCTTACATAACAACAGCCTGCTAAGAAATGAGAGTGAAATAGGGCAATCTGTCTGAGAATATGGCATCTGAATGGTACATCTTGTCTTTTTTGGGAGTTGAACCAAATGCTCATCTTGTAGTTAAGACTCCTATCACAAGTCCAGTCCTCAAGGCATTATGACAATAATTATTGCATACTCCAACTGGTCAAGAAAATATCACTTTCTTGGCAATACTTTAATCACAGAGCTTCAAAAATTACTTGATTTGGGAAGCTGACATTTAGTGCATATTATCTGATTGGAAAGAAAGTTCTCGGAATTTCTTGAATATCCAGTACAATTTTTTTCCAGAGCATGCTAGAATGTTCTGCGTGTGTTTATAAGTAGGTCGTGTCCTTCGGCATACAACCGTATATTATTACAGCCCTGGTGCTCTCCAGCCATGAACCAGCCCNGGGGGGGGGGTGTTTGTAAGAAGACATATTTATTTCAGGACAAAATCACTTTATTTTGGTAATGGATTCCAACATAGTAGAATGAAGGCACTTGAATATATCACATCATCGTAGATCGTGGTTCAAAGCGAAGAAGAAGATATTGACGTTCTCTGTTGCAAGGCATGCATGATGCTCTCTTTCCCAGGAAAAAAAAAGAAGCAATAAGGGAGAATTGCAGTCCGAGGACTATCCCATACTTCCCTCCCTCATCCTGTCAGTTCTGTCAAGGCATCAGCCTTGAGCCAATCCCTTCATTGTCCTCACCTTTTGTTCTTTTAAAATAGACACAAATGGCGCAGTTTGTATGCTCTATTTTCCTTCTGCTGTCGCAGGAGATTACTTATTTATTGAAAAAAAAAAATTGCAATATTCACACATATTGCCGATAGTACATCTATCGAACGATATCGTGATATCGTGATAATCAGCACAGCCCTAGTTAGAACTGGAATTATGATCAAACTAAATTTGGAGTTTGTAAAGTAAACCCTATTTCTTGGCCACTCCATACTGTATGTTGTACATAGGACTTTATGAATGACTTGTTGCATGAACACTTTTCACAATACTCCATGCTATTTTAACTGGGTTGTAATAATTGTCCATGAAATTCCGAGAACTTTCTTTCCAATCAGATAGTTTCTCAATGGTCCTGGTAAGTCCACAAAACATCATATAAATTTGAGGGGTCAGGTCAGTTTTCATACTCTTTGTTTTGACTTGGTATGTAATTCTTTGGCTTTCTTCAAAATTGAGCAGAAAAAAAACCCAAACTTGTGTCTCATACTAATACTTATGAACAGAAAAAGTTTGAATGACACAGGCACTAGGAGACACAAGATATAGACATTCCTCCAGATATCATATGCTCACTTGGAGCCCTATTCTTATATGAGGCACATTCAAATTGCCATGACTAAAAGAGTCAATGACCCAACAGAAGCTGAACTGACTGAGAACCAGTGCCAGATACAGAGATTTTCCATAGGGATGGTGATTTTCAAGTTCCCCTCCCCCCATCACCATTTTCTGTCCTGTTGCCCTTTTCATTTTTTTTTTGGGTAAAAATCTGGATATCCATTTCACAGGCCCCAATAAAAATTAATTTTTGTACTTTTTAACAATCATTCCCTGAGTCAAGTGCATTAAAACCCTCCCAATCTTGGTGGCAATCTCACCCCCCACCAGATCTGGAAATCCAGAACAGGTGGAGTGATTTGCATAGTCTTGAAAGGCTTGATCCAGGGAGGCTGTTGGTGTTTAGTTTACTCTGTTTTGAGCAGTCATTCCTACTTTTTTGCCAACAGAAGTTGACCCATCTTACCACCATGGTCATGCCTATCGACAGCCATTGGACTGGCTGCACTTTGACCTTTTGACTTACTAAGAGCTCAGGGCCAATCTACACTGCTTCTGGGGTAGTTTGCTACTCATCCTTTCCTACCTTCCACATTCCAACTTTATCTCATGATACTAGCAAGTATCTTCCAGCAATATGCCATGAATTGTGTCCTTCTTTCTGCTTTCTTGAGCATCTTTATTTCACAATCAGATGGTTCCAGGATGTTCTGCCTGCCAAAATGCTTCCTGTTCCAGTAGCTCTATACGATGGTAGTGTAGAAAGAAGGATGTCTTCAACCTTATTACCTTTCATCATGTTTTGATTCTTGCCCTTTCTGCACTTCCTGAGCACCTCTGTTCTCATTATGATGATTCCATGAACGATTCTGCTGCCTGCTAAAACACTTCCTTCCTGTCTTAATTGTTCTATACGATAGTGCATAGGGACAAAGAGATGTCCTCAACTTTTTTTTATTAATCATTATACTGTAATTCTTGTCCTTTGTGCACATCTTGTCATCCCTTCTCCCATTGATAACAGAAGGTTGCAGGGTAGCTTCTGTCCACCACAGCACTTTCTTTTTGTTATAGTCGCCCTATCTGATATGTTGGGAAGGAGAATGCCCTTAACCTCATCATATTATGATCACTATTAGTATGCTCAATCACCTGATGCAGCAGTCGACTTCTTTCATCAATCTATCAACATGTTGGTCATTGCAGCTCAATCACCCATTTCATAAGCATGTGACATGTTTGGAGGTGTTATGGTCTTATTCATTTGGATTGATCTCGTTCATCCTAGATGTGCTTCCTTTAGACGCTGTTTTTCTGTGGGATTCAAGGATATAAGAGGGACAAGGGATCTTTGCACAGCTAAGCCAAATGGGCTTTGGTTATTTAGCAAGAGTGTTTCAACCAGACATGACCTTAGGATGTACACTAAATCAGGTTAGGATGATGGCTTCTGTTTCTTCCAGGCTTGTTTCAGGTTGCTTATCTTAAGGACCAAATTCTAATAGCAAGCAAGCAATCTGCTCTCTACTTCGCTGACAGTGTGCCAGTCTCTAAACAATCGGAGATGCTGAGCAGGAGGAGGAGGTCCTGTAACAAAGGTGAATTATGTCATTGTGCTTACTGCAAAAGCCATGACCAATTTCACTGTGTTGTAAAACTTTCTGCCTTTCTGAGGGTGAAACTTTCTGAGAGCAATAACCATATCTTAAGAAGTTCTAAGTTAATTTTTGAACGAAGATAACTGTTAGATTTCCCATATCACAATGCCTATTCTATCAAAGTTTTAGGTCTATAGCAAAAATTCCTGGATCTGTCTTCAATCTGGAATGCCACCAACCATGGTACACTTGACTCAGAGAACAGTTGTTAAATTAAAAGAAATAGAATGCAAAATTGGCCATGGGGTTGGGGGGGTCCCCATCCCCTTTAGTTCTTGTTAATTACAGCCCATGTACTTGGACTATTCTTGATTCAACTCCATGTGTGTTTTCAGCAGTGGTGGATACAAAAGTCATGAGTGCAAGACAGTCCTCAGGCTATCATGATCTATAAATCTGCCAGCACTTCTGGTAGCTCTATAGGGTCCATCCAGAGTGCTCAACTCCATCAGGCAGTAAATTATTCTCTTCCAAAATAAAGAGATCACATTCCCCCCAAGCTTCTTTCATTTTCCAAACATTAATGACTTCCTGCTACACAACAGTGGAGAAGGAATAATTATATATTAAATTTTTTATGAAACCAAAAGTAATTGGACAATATTCTTGGTCCAGGCACTTCTATGCTGAAAAAATACAAAAGAGGGTCCTTTAAATTTTCTTTTAAGGCTAATTGAAATTTAAAATTCCTTCTAACTTGGTCATTGATGAATCTTACAGTCATATTTCTCTAGGGATAGGGATTCATGGTTGGTATTTTGTCTTTCCATCAGTTCAGTCCACCTTCTTTGCAACAATGGGAAAGTACTGTGATTGACATGATAAAGGTATGGTCCATGACAGGTGTTGGAAAAGAAAGCTTGGAAAGTTGCTGAAGCCACTAAAGGAATATGGCTTTTGCAAAGGATGCTATATGCCACATACCAGCTCTTTTATCAGCAGTGGAAGCAGTAGCAAGGGAGGGACTGAAGCCTCAACTCTGGTCAAAATGCATTTGCCACAACCCCACCCCAGCCAAGGAAAAGTTACTAGCCCCTCCTCTGTTCTTATCCCTCCCTTTGGCAAAATCTTCGCTGCACCACTGATTGGAAGCATATGGAAGGGTTTACTTGTGCTTTGTGGACTTTAAAAGGCATGCAGCTGTGTGCATCAAGGGTAGCTGTGGAAGTTCCAGTACTGCAGGAGCATGGAATAAATGGTGAAGTATTAGGAGCTTGATTTTCTAGTGATGGATGACATAGAAAAGAGATTGGCAAACACATCTCTAGGGCTTCTGCAGTATTGCAGGAATTCTAATAGATCATCGCTACTAAATAGGAAAGTTTCAAGTTGGTGAAACTGTTAATTTTATTGTGTGCTCATCTCCCCATCCTCACCTCAAAATTATTTGATATTCTAAACAGGGTGTTCTGTAGGAGATTTCATAAAACACAATCACACTTTACAAAAAATAATGTTAAAGGGTGCCTTGTGCATGGAGGTTAAAAATGGACATGTGTAAAACACCACACTCACTTGTCAATGACAGAAGCAATCTGCTGAGATGGAAATTGAGCTAGGACAGATGTGATATTGCTGGCATACTGTGACATGAACTTTCTGATTTGCTTCTCCACTGTGGATGGAATACGTCCTGAAATGGATGAAATGACTTCCTGGAGCTCCAATAAAGGAAGGCTAGGATCTTTGAGTGCTTTCATGAAATCGCCTATAGTTCTCTTCAGGTGAGGCTGGAAGAATGATTCTGGTAAGCAATATCCTGTCAAAACAAGAAAAACACAGAATGGAGGATAGTGTCAGCAATTAATAGTTAAGTTGTAAAATTTAACAAGGGGAGTTAAAAAATATAGAAATATATTTAATCATCCACCAAATAATGAACTTGTCACCAAATATTTTCAGCTTGCAAAAATATTGACTACATCACCAGATCACAATGAATTTTCACCAAATTGGAATCAGTCATCAAATTCTTATTTTTGATTTCACCAAAAATGATTGCACCATCACAGGTGCTGGTATCACCAAAATTGCATTATCCTGCACCAAAAAAATGATCTCATCATTAAATTTATGACATTCTCAGCATTTGCAACCCTATCAAGGAAAGGATTTTTCTTTATTTCTGGTTAGACCTGTGATGTCAAGTTGAGATTGTAAGATCATATCATGCTTTGGGGGGACTTCGGGGGAGGACCTATGTAACTAGTCTCCTTGTGCTTGCATACATGTATGGGAGTTGTGTATGGTGCTGAATTCCAGTTTCTGTGTGCCCTATGTATTAGAGATGCCATGGCAAATAGAGGGTTTGAGGGCATTGAAACAAAGAGAGACGCCTTCATTGCCTGCAGTGACGGCAACCCCACAAGGGAAGAGGTTAATAAAAGTGCACAAGAGTATCTAATCAGAAAACTGGAGCATTAGGATAACTTAAAGTGAACAAGACTCTCCTGAGTTGTGAGAGCTCCAAATTTTGAATGCACATGCCCTGTTTGGATCAAAACTGGCAAACATTCACTCAGAATGCTAATTCACAGCAGGGATAGTCAGCGTGTTCTGCCCTGCAGGCCTGCTAAATGAAAAATTTATTTCTTTTGACACATGAAATGTGACAATGATTTGGTGCTAACTCAATAAAATTTGGTGGTCATTTCATGGCATTTGGTGAAAATACTGAGGGAGAATTCTGTGTAAGATTCATTAGGTCTGGTGATGGTAATAAGAATTTGGTGATGTAAATTCATTAAGTGACGAAATACTAAAATCTGGTGATGAATCATTACTTCTTGGCGACAGTCAATATTATTTGGTAATAAATTAAATACTAACCAAAAAAAATTCAGTTCCAAAGCCCTTCATAGAAGTAGGAAATTCTCAGCACATTTCCACCCTAAAAAATGCTCACTTGGGGGTATGGTCAGTCAGTAAAAAACTCACTGCTCAATGGGTAAGGTTGAAGGGAAAATAAGTTCAGATACTTCTTGACTAGCATACATTTTTGGTTAGTATTGAGCTTATATATTTTTCTCATGGCGTACGTCATGCATGTTGCTCAATTGCCTTCTCTAGCAATTATAATAGCTGTAGATATATTTTATAGCATTCGTGTTGCTATGATACTTGAATGTTGGTGGTCAAGTTATTCTTCATAGACTAGAGGATGTCTGCTAAAATCGACTGTCAAATGCTTTCACCTTTTTCACCTTTCACCCTTTTCACCTGTCGCATGGTAGCAAGAAAATGTTTCTATGAAACTGTGAACCAGTAATAATGTGTTGCATTCAAGAATATTAATTTTCCAATTTGTGATGCTTAGACATGCGATACTTTATGTCTGGATGAAGAGCAACCTCAAAGGGGCCAAGGAATCAAGGAAAACAATGCCACCTTCAGGCAAAAAAGCCCCAAAAAGAGGTTGCCAGTCCCAGTACACATATGAAGCCATACTTCAAGCTGCAGAAGCAATCTGGGGAGGTATGGGCATAGGACAGCAAGTACGTTTCCTTTAATTTTTCCTGTTTGTGACATGACATTAATTTCTGCCCGATATTTCAAAATTGTGCCAGACGATTGTGGCCACTGTAAGACTTTCACTTAGTAACATGCACATCTTGAGTGCCGGAGCCGAGACGCTGTCAAGCCCTGGATTGAGGGAGTGGCTCAAGGGAGGCCGTACGTGTTCCAGCAAGACTCTGCTCCCTCTCACACAGCCAGCACCACCCGGGAGTGGCTGGCCAAAAATTTTCACGATCATGTTACCCCTAACATTTGGCCTCCTAGCTCTCCTGATTTAAACCCCCTGGACCACTACGTCTGGGGTGTCGTTGAGAGGGAGACCAACAAGCATGCCCATAATACCAAGGACTCGCTGAAGGCTGCCATCAGGGACATTATGGCAAACATGAATAAGGATCACCTGATCAACGCATGTAGTCGTTTCAGAAGCTGCATCGAGGCCGTAATCGAGGTTGAAGGCAGTTTTATTGAATAGCCTTTTGTTATGTGTATGTAAGAACATGTGGACCAAATTCTATGAAAATATATTGGTTTTTCAACTGAATATTTTTGTTTTCCTCAAAGTCAAATTTTGTTTTCAAATAGCTGACGCACCCTGTATATGCATCAAGTAGAAAAACCTGACTGGTCTAGGCTGAAACAAACAGAAAACTTTACAAGTCAACAATGTACACATAAAAGAATGGTAATGGGTAAACATAAAATAAATACATTAATTTAGAATACTAAGGCATAAAAGGGCCCATGCTTGAAAAAATAGCCTTCAAACAGGAATTTACCCAAGATGGCTTATGTCAAATTTGAATTGGGTTGGTGCTTTCTTTTTCGCACAATGTGGTCAATCTAAAAAATTTTGGACATTCAGTTTTTGAAAACAGAATGAAACCACCTAACCTCTGAAGATCTTAGAATGGTGTATCATTTTCTGAATTTGTCAAAATGGACAAAATGCAAAAGTCTGAATTAGCAAAGCAAATATTTTAAACATGGCAACAAAAAAAACAGGTGAAATGTGTCATGGGGATAGTCTAGTGGAACGTGAAAGAAATACCAAATATAGATTCATTACCAGCTTTCCCCTTGCTGAAGTTCTGAGATTGAAACAATAAATTTATCTATATTTAAAAAAATTTCAGCATTTTTCATAAAATAAGACAGAGTAAAATGTGTGATGAGTTAAAATTCCTGAATGCAAGCTTTAAAACTAGCCAGCCCTCTAACTTTGAGTAGTATGGGGGATGGCATTTTGTCCAATGTGTAATTTAGTCCTTTCTAATAAAAATTTAAAAGGGCAAATCTTGGAGACAGACCATGACTGCTTAATTATCAGATAATTTAATTTCTCATGACCTCTAATAAACATGATTCTTTACAGCTAAATCCCAGCTGGTGGTGCAACCAACAACCTGTCTCGAACAATAAGACCCATAATAAAAAGGATTGGACTTTTATGTTGGCAAGCATACAAACAATTCCAGAGCAACTATTGGGTTGGAGAGAAAGTCTTGCAGCACTTTCTAAAATTATTTAGAAAAATTTTCAAAGGAATGATGGGCAGGGCTTTGCATTTGTATTTGATGGAATGTTCTTGAAGCTTCTGCCCTCGGGGTATATAAGGTGGTTTCTGCCATTAGTTGGCAGCCATGGCACTGATCGAACAAGCAATGCTTCGCCCCATCGTCTACTACGAGTTCCTCCAAGGACACTCTGCGAGAGCCACCGCGGACAACATCTGCGCTGCATTCAAGGGCAATGTCGTCCACTATTCCACAGTGTCTTGATGGTTCAAACGCTTGGAATCTGGCGACACGACCTTTGGAGATCGACCACGCTCAGGACGTCCATCTACAGTCGATGACGAAG
>CAJPEV010003733.1:14694-28334 GCA_905338385.1 Darwinula stevensoni | reverse complement strand
AGTTAGCCATTTTACTCTCTTTTTTGAGAAAAATTGCTCATTTTTCTAAGAGTGTAGTGACTACTCGATAGCTGGATGGAGGGGTTCGACGTAGGCAAGAGCACTGTCCACGAGATGCTCACACAAGACCTGCAACTGCGCAACGTGGCATCAGTCTGCATACAGCATCGACTGACCGAGGATAACAAAGCGGCTCGCATCAACGGTGCCAAGCACATCAGGGCTTTTTTTTCCGCGAAGGCGTGGAGGTTTTCTGGAACAATCTCAACAAGGCCTTTTGCAACAAGCTCATTCCGTGTAACAGGCAGCGGCCGCAGTGCCAAGGTTGAACCACGTGAACGCGTAGAAGCGTAGAAGCGAAAGTTCTCAGCTCTTGTAGCCATATCCAAATTGTTAAAAACAGCCTGTGTTGCACTGAGCTCATTGAGCTGTCTTTTGAGGTCTACACTGTGCGCAGTTCTCAACGGATTGGCTTGAAAATCGGAAATCACAGAGGTTACATATTGATCTAAATGTCTGAACAGTGGGAAGTGCATTGCTTTTGCCGAATTACAAATTTACAAATGATTCTCTTTACTTTCTGAACTCATAGGTAGTTGCCATAGGAGCGAAGGGAAGGGAACAAGCCCTGCATTCTATAAGCACATCAATGGGCTACTGCAGACATGTCACTTGCGCAGCCATTTGTCATGTCCACATTATCAGGGGAAGTTAGAGTACGGGTGGAATATCAATCTTAAGAGGTTGATGGAAGCAGGTATACGCAAAGGTAAAGAATGTGAAGGCAAGGGAATATGTTTAAAATTGTAAAATCACATCTCCTGTGCTCCATAGAAGAAAAGATGTGCTGCAGTTGAACTCTTTTTTGAACCATTTGGAGACATTTCTTTTTCCCTCATTATAAGTCAATTGCTTTCTTCGGAGTATCCTGGGAATTTCTCTGACAAGATCTATACAGGGTAAGAAAAAAAACCCAAAACAACAGGACATTTCATTTTAATTGTACATCTTTGAACGCTCATATCTCTGAGAGGACTTGATGAAATTAATCTTGATGAGATTTGAAGATAATACGGAACAACTTTTTGCCAAGATATTCGACAGGTATGTTTATCGCAGCGCCCCCTATCAGGTTGAAAAACTCATTCGACCTAAACCACTGAAATCAAGATCTTATCAATTTGATTAAATTCTTTAAAGCAGACCAATCATTAGATTATGCCTTGATCCAGCAGCCCTGAAAGTTTCATGATTCTATCTCATCTCCTTACTGAGAAATCAATCCCCGTGTGGCACAGATACGTCGATTCGACATGGATTTTACGTAGAAACGTAGATGTTAGGTGGAAAGGTAGATGGGAGGGGTAAACGTGTGGCATAGAAACGTCGATTCGATGTGGATTTTAGGTGGAAACGTAGATGGCAGTGATGTATGCTGTACTGGCCTCTACGCTCGTGGCGGAGGCTTCAACTTCCGAGATGCCGGTCAACATACTATGTCCCTAACTCTCTCTCCATTTCGTTGCACTAGCCTACTCTGTGCTGAATAAGGCGAATTCCTTGGGAAACTGTCCACTTTAGGGCTAAGTCCCCACAGTAGAGACACCAAGGGTAGACCTNTGATCCTCTGATGAATCCTGCTCCAAGAGGATAATATGGTTTCTTTGGTTATGGTTCATGTTGACATTCTGGAAATGATATGAGGAGTAATTGTGTAAAATGGGTAAAGGAATAAATCTCTTGCGTTTGAGAATTTTTTGGTTGGAATGTATTACTTGCGAATCTCTACAAGGGAAGGAGTCACTGCAAAAGCCACAGAGGAAAAACGTTGACAAATCTACGTATATTCTACGTAGATGATATTTCCATTTCCACGTCGAGTCCACGTATACTCTCGACGTTTACTCAACGTTTCCAAATCTACGTTTATTCTACGTAGATGATATTCCCATTTCCACGTCGAGTCTACGTGTACTCTCGACGTTTACTCAACGTCTCCAGGTCGATATATCTACGTATATTCAACGTCTATTCAACGTTGCTGTGCCACACGGGTCGTCAAACCTTAGCCACTAAACCCGTCCGTACGAAAGGGCTTTTTTGACTGCCCGAGCCTAAGCCTCTGCAACCTTGGTCTAGCGGACGTGGCCTACAAGGCTATACCTTTTTTTCTATAGGCTAGGCAAAAAAGAACTCAGGTTGACATCATCAGAAGCTTGTTGATGCTGATGGGTTGAAGCATTTTGCAATCTGGGATATTGTTAGTGTGACTTAGCGACTAAGTTAGGGACATGCCATGGCTAGAAATTACACCAAAGAGCAAGAAACCGATATTTTGGAGCAATATCTCCTAAGCAGAAATCTCCCTTTGACATTTCAAGAGCCTTGAGGACAATTTGGAATCTGCCAAGGCGTGTTGCAATCAGCAGATCGGTGTTTGCGAACATTAACCCGAACTTTAGGACTTTCGGATCCGTACTCCACCCAAGGTCGCGCACGTCGACAATGCTAGCCGCAGAAAGTATTCAGAGGTTCGAGAGGCAGCGCAGGCGCACTCTGTGGCCAACCAGAATGCGTGGTGGCTCTGGTTATCCCAAACATCAGCGTGGAGGATATTAAAGAAAGATCTGAAGTTCAAACCCTATCATTTCAAGCTTCTTGATGATGATGAAGATGACTCTGACCGTCAGGTTGAATTTTCGGAACTCTTTCCTGAACGTGACCAGGTTGATCCCTCATGGAAAGACTACATTCTTTGGAGTGATGAGGCGATCTTCAGCCTGGCTTAAACGGTCAATAGCCTCAATTGTGTTTATTGGGATTCATAAAATCCCAATTGATTTGTTGAGGCGGATAATTTGGGCCTACAGAAGGTGATGGTTTGGGCTGGGATATCTTCGACCAGACAGGTCGGACCGATTTTTTTTTTATCAGGCGGTGACAGGTGCTACCTACCTCGGAATGCTCATGGAAGATGTCCTTCCAGTGATCTCCCAATAAGAGGAATTTGAACGCCTCACCTTCCAACAAGATGACGCTACTTCCCATTACGCTCGAACAGTTCGAAGTTTTTTGCATGAGACATTTCCAGAATGGATTGGTCGTGGAACCATCGAATCGCCGGCACGATTCTGGGTATGACTCCTATTTGATTTCTTCCTCTGGAATATCTCAAGGATCGGGTTTTCGCCCGCTGTCCTATGGATACTCCTGAGCTGAAATAAATCATTAAGGAGGAGTTCGATACCATCCGTTAGGATATGGTTCAGAAGGGCTGTCTCTCAGTCCTCAATCGATGCAAGGTTTGCATTGAGTTTGACGGGAAGAAAATTAAGCTTCACAAAGGATAATCTCCTGATTGTGAATGTTTCGTGCTGGATGGCATTGTGGAGGTAAGGGGAACCACTTGAAAAAAACTCCTTATGGGATGAACGACGGCTACCTCCTTGTTGTCTTATCGTGGGTAACGCTTAGACCGTCAATTGGAAGATGTCTACATATTCTTCTATCACATTTGAAAATTGTTATCGCAGAAAGGATATGGGATAGAATCACGAAACTTTCAGGGCAACTGGATCAATGAATGAAATCTAATGAATGAAATGATTTAAAGGATTTGATTCAATTGAAAACCCCAGTAGCACATAACATTGAATCAACATGGATTCAATGTTGAATCAACATCCGGATGTTGAATCAACGTTGAATCCATGTTGTTTCAATGTTATGTGCTACCAGGGTAATATCTTGATTTCAGATGTATAGGTAAAATGAGTTTTTCTATCTGATTGAGGTCTCTACGATTAAAAAATTCTGTCGAATATTTTGGCAAAAGTTGTTCTATATTGCCGTCGAAATTCGTGAAGATTGGTTGCGTCCTCTCAGAGATGTACAATTTAAAGTAAATGTCCCGTAGTTGGTTTATTTCAATTGTCACGCCTTTGTAGGCAATCAGAAACCAACAGACAAATAATAGAGATATGGTCATTTGATCCTTTTTTACCATGTAATAAAATGTGATAAATGTTGGGATACTTCAAGCAGTAAAATAAAATGCTTAAGAACTTCATCATAAGATGTAACTCAACACCCATCGGATTTAATCAAAATAGTTTAGAGCAGGGGTGTCAAACTCAAATCGGTCGGCGGGCCGCATTCCTTACCCTCCAGATGCCTGCGGGCCGCACCCATAAAATTTCACTTAAATTTGTGCTGACACTCAATCCATGCGGAAAATTTCAGAAGCAGACGGCGGGCCGGATGAACTACCTCTGCGGGCCGTATGTTTGACACCCCTGGTTTAGAGCAAGATTTGTTGGCAAGGTCAAAAAGGGGAGCCTCACAAGGGGCTCTCATTAGTCATACACATAAATTATGAATAATTTACCTATGTCAAGCATAGGGGAGGAAAGGGTTCAAATTTTGGAGCTAAACTTCATTTTAAACTTTTTTCAAAAAAACTTCACTTGCTGTAGCAGAAACTGCAGCAACGTTAGCAGAATCAAACGGAGCATTCATTTTTTCTGTTCCAATGAGCAATTCATGGTGGCCAAGGATGAGATGATCATCCTAAAGCGAATGTGGCCACCTTGCAAGAAGGCTTGAGACCGTGTCCCCTACCTGGATCTTTCCGCGCCAATTAGACCAGACCGTGAGCTCGACCATCTCGGATTTGGACGAAAATCGACATACTTGTAGAGGAATCGATTTGAAGTAACTATTTTCCAAAAATATTTTCGCTCTCTCAAATCTTCAGATTTGTGTATCTGAATGTTATCAATTTTTGGCTACTAACGCCCATACGGACTGGAAGTGCGAAACTATTTTTGTAATAACTTCTATGGTTAAGATACAAGCTTTTATATGGATTAATTTTATTGGTGAAAATGCCTTCTTTAATTTGATTTAAGCTCTCTTCTCTAGAGCTTAAACTAGAAGATTCAAAAGACAAACAATTTAATCAGGTTCAGTGGCCAATATCTACCCTTGTCATCTCGGGAATTCATGGTTCCAATGCATTATTCATAGGTGTATGGTATGCCATTTCTAACAGTACCAAGTTCACGACCATCAATAGTGCCAAAGAGCCACTTGTTCCAACAGTTCCTTGCCCACTTGGCAACACTTGTTTCTTTGCCAAGACTTAGGATAAATTGAACTCTCCGTGAAGAGGAAGGACCCTTCAATTGCATGAAGTATGTTGCTACTGCACACGAACAACTTCATTCGGCTCATTGCAGGCATCTAGGGCTTCGGACTTCTAGAACGCATAATACAATACTTGATCAACCTTGCTCTGCATCAACTTGATCACTTTGTTGGTTTGCCCTTCGCCATCCTGATTACCACTCGCGAGCAAAGCCCGTCGGACTCATCAGTGTTTTCCGCACAGGTAACGAAATCCGGCTCGCATGTGGGGATCCTATTAACGCCTGCAGCGTTGCCATCTCCCACGAGTACTTATCACGAAACAATTGAGAATATGCAAAAAAGTTTCACAACCTTACTTTTCCTAAAACCCATCTAGAATCGAACCTTTCCTAGTTCTTATGAAAATTTATATGAAGGAGAACATAAGCTTGAGCGAGAAACTTGAAATTGAATGATTAAAATATACCCCCATATGGAATCCCAGTTCCACACAGAAGCAGACGACGTGAGCACTAACAGATTGGCTGATGGATGAGAGCCATTGAGTTCCGGAAAAAAAGGCCTTTGCTCCCGTACTCTATAACGGTCCATCAAAGGCTGTTTTATTTCCCCTTTCACGATCTCAAAATTGACTCCGTTTACGAAATATCATGTAAAACAAGGTATGTAGTGATGGGCTTGCCCAAGCCAGCCGTATACATATTGTAAACTGTACGGGTAGGTTTAACCCTTTTGTGGGCACTGGGAGAATTCCTCCGTTCCGAGACGTTTCGGTTCTGGGGCAGAAGGTCGAGAATTTTTCTTCGAATTGCAAGAACGTCGACGGCATGAAATGTCATGTCGAAAGGCAGTATGGGAGAGAGTAGAAAATGTCGAATTAAGACATGGTGGAACGGAGAAAATGTCGAAAGAACCAGAAAATCGAACAATTTCGAAAAACGTCGAATGTGAATGTCTAGAGCTAAGTCCTTTTTCTTTCCTAGAGTTAGCCTTTGTCTCTTGTTTAGTTCATGCCTTCGTAGACTGTACGCTCAGCCTTCTCAAACTAGAATGATCTTCAGAGATAGGCGATCATTCCAGTTATTGTTAGTGACATTGAAAAAGGTTCGAACCATACTCGCCCATGAACTAGCAGTCAGTCTCGTTCATTTCCTTGTCATCACTCCCTCGGCATGTTATTTCTGGATCGACTGGGTTCGTCATGACGTTCACGCTTCACAAGGTGGTGCTTTGCTCATGAATAGTGCTCATATGTACAACAAAGACAGTCACGGGATGAAAAGGTTTATTGGAGATGCCAGAATCGAACCTACAGATTTCTCTTTGTGAACTGTTTCACTATTTTGAAGGAGGCACCCGATGTGCATCCTAGGCACGAGCCTCGCACCAATAACCACGTCAAGGGATGCCACAACAAGTTGGGGAACAGTTTAATTGGGCGAAACCATCCCAACCATATTCCATTCCCTGAACGTGATCGCTGAGTTGCAGTCAGCGGTTCAGCAGCGACTGATTTAGCTGGACAGGGGAGAACCACCATAAAAACGAAAGAAATGCGACATTACCAGAGACACAAAACTCAAGAAGATAACAGAAGAGTTTGATTTGAGGCCTTTGCTTGCTTTCTTGAGAGGTTTAGCGTACACGATCAAGTTTTAAAGCAATTTAACAATTGGACATTTGACTGGATCTTTGCCTATAATTTCTCGATGTGATTATCGACTCAGTAAAAGTAGCTTTCGACATTTTTTTCCATTTCACGACTTGGCCTTTCGCCCTTTTTGTCTTCGACCATAAGGACGTTCGACGTTTTTGGTCATTCGACTAAACAGAATTCGACATTATGCCATTCGACCATTCGAGAGGATACGCATAAACGGTGACGGTCACAGCTTTGAATCAATGTTGATGAAACATGGATGTAACAACATTGATATATTCAACCCACACCTCATAAATAATGATTCTACGCCTCATTCCAAACACGCCAGCGTCTATG
The DNA here is from genome assembly GCA_905338385.1 of Darwinula stevensoni. Taxonomy (NCBI): domain Eukaryota; kingdom Metazoa; phylum Arthropoda; class Ostracoda; order Podocopida; family Darwinulidae; genus Darwinula; species Darwinula stevensoni. The sequence goes on along the minus strand of CAJPEV010003733.1, from coordinate 21,184 downwards.
TCGGGAATGAAAATACCAGATTGGTTCCAATTTCGAACTCCTGCTTTACGTCACGTAAATCTAATATGCAATCAAGCGAGCGACTGACCCCGAACTTCACAGATATAACTATGTGGCGGTTCTCCAAGTTTCAGCTACAGCACCACAAAAGTGTAAAGCAGAACCATCGGAGAATTAAAATTTTCCAACGATGTTGGTTTCTTTCCTATTCAATGCACTTTTAGACTTTGTAGTCTAAAAAGGGGCATCGCACAAATGTTGACGATTGATCCGTTACTCTGCCTATGGAATCAATGATGTTGAGACAACAGTCGTTTTAGAATTGCTGGTGAAATAAACATGGTTTGGGTCGTGATCCCCCCTTATAGGTACTAAGAAGGAGGAACACACCAATTTTTCGCATACCCTTCCAACAAAACTTGTCAAGTTGATAGGAAGTAAGTCTATAAAATTGGTGGGGACCCACACCTAAGGGATTGGTACAAAATATTTACGCTTCCAGATGGAAGGAAGGAAGCCACTATCCAGAGAATACCGGAATGGGCGAGCCAGTATTAGTCATACTCTTAGACGACAGTAGGGACGCCATCTGGTCCAATAATCAGAATGCAGCTTGCAAGCATCTAATCGAATGTCATATTGCGATCAGTAACCAGGGACACGGCCTCGAAATGTACCATTTGAAGTTGGGAAATCATAGGGTATAGCAAAAATGAATATGGAAAATGATTTATTTTCACCAATTCAATGGCCACCATAATTGAAACCCAATACATTGAAAACATTAGTAGCAGAATATCAAAGAACAGCTGAAGCATCCTTGTGAAATATGGGAGATTTTGCTCGATGGATCAATTGGTATTCAACGCAAATTTTCAATCGGTTTTCTACTTCTGTTCCATAAACGACAAATTCGGTCCAAAAACCGTTGAAAACAATTCCGATCCTTAGCTGTGGTCCTTGGGGAGGACGGTTGCCTCCTGTGGATGTCGATGATATGTTGATAATGTTGCTCAAATTCATATTTCTTGCTCTCGAAAACCTCTGTTTTAGCCAACTAGGAAAAGAAAGGAAGTACCTTTTAAAAATAACCTAAAAAGAAAATGTGTAATTCGAGTATCTCCTACCATGACAAAAAGGGTAGCTGATAAGTCAATATAATTTTTTCTGAGGCAAGTGCTGAAGAATGAATGTCATATTTATGTTTGATTTCTTTAAAATGTCAGAAGACCAAGAACATTAATTTTGACTGCATCTCATAGATTTCTTATGCGATACGGAAAAAAGTTGGTTGCACCATCAATTTCTCCTTCCGGTAGGTGAATAATTCTTCAGGGATTCAATTTCTGTAGTCAATAAGTTTCAAGTCTGTCGATATATGCGAGAGGCAGTTTCGTCAATATGGAATGAGCTGCGTGAATCCTTCGAAAGTGAATGAAGTAGCGAGTAAAGGGGAAAAATCAGTGCTGCGAGCGAACCGCGAGGAGGTTGGCCGATTGCAGCAGTGTATGATGGGGTGTTGAAGCTGTCATTGTGAATGGCAACTCAATGAATGTTACAAGCCTGTAAATATTGTTGCCATATGTAATGGATCTATGTAAAGTAGAGTGCGTGACAAGCTGAGATTCTGGAAAGTGCGCAGAAAGTCAGCTCCAAAGAAGTTAACAAATTGTTGTCAAGCGACTCTAATTGAGAAATAGGAACATATGAAATATTTTTTTGGGCTTCACCGTACCTTTTTATCCTTTGTCCGTCATAATATCGGAAAAAGCTCGGTGATTTCTTTGACAGCAAGAACACACTATACATTCAGCTTCGTCGTATCGCGCTCAAGTTCACGAAACACATGTTCTCTAGTCCCCGTGTTTCTACAAATGTATTTTATTGCGTTTCGTGTAATTTTGGCATCGGGAGCGTCAAAACTTTCAAATGTCTTCGGAATTCAAGCTGCACAAGAGCGATTGAATCAAACGTGTCCATCCATAAAGCGATTTTGCACCTTTGCAAAACCGAGTAGTCTTCTGTTATTCCAAGCCTTGAAACTGGAAGGTTGGTGTTTTAAAAAAGTTTTCCCCAACCTGACCTGATGAGCTGATATGAGCTGATTTCACCTAAAAATATTCAAAATATGTGGATATATAATTAAGAAAAATTAGGGACCGAAGTCAAAATCACCCTCTAAATCACCAGGTAAATTTATAACCGTGTGGGACATCTACTTGGTTCCAAATCCAACTCCTCACCACTTCAGTGGGGTGGATGCAGGTGAACTTATTGACTTTTCTTTGCAAATTCTGTTTACAGCAGCCATAGTAGCACACAAAACACCACCCGCTGCTCCAGTCCCTAGTAAATTTTTAAAAATAAGGAGTACCATGAGCACCTGATTTCTCTTGGCAATCGTGAGGACGCACAAGTATTTTTCAGTATCAGACCGAGAATGCCTCAATCAGCATTAAAAACAAAAGTGCGATATTTGGTGGGAGGGGGGGGTTGTCCACACCTGGTTATCTTGAAGCCAATCGAGAGTGATTTCGCACAGACGCAATACAGCTCTATTCTTCAATCCAGGGTTCTTTATTTTCTTCACGGTTGCCTGCTTTGCTTTTACACAGTCGTTGAGTGACTTCATGGTTGCGACACGAATTTCCTCAAGTTCACTCTGATAATCACGGGTTTTCTGGGTACCTTTCAACTCCCTCTGGATTCCCGTTTCTCTCGAACCTGTAATGGATAAATGGATGAAACCGGGCTATTTCTCGAAGAAACATCTGGCGGTTATTGCTTTATTTGCTACTTTGGCACTTCCGTAAAATACGCTTACCTGACTATAGTACTTCAACCTTAAGTTCATTGTCATGTTAGAAGTACATCTAACAGGTATTTTGACAGAACATCCCCGTCGAAGCATCGAAATAGCAAAATATAGAAAACAACCAAATTTTTAAGAGAAAACTTTTTGGACCTGTTGTTGTCATTTTTGCCATACTCGTATCTGATTGGAAAGAAAGTTCTCGGAATTTCTTGAATATCCAGTTCAAAACTCAAGAAGATAACAGAAGAGTTTGATTTGAGGCCTTTGCTTGCTTTCTTGAGAGGTTTAGCGTACACGATCAAGTTTTAAAGCAATTTAACAATTGGACATTTGACTGGATCTTTGCCTATGGTTTCTCGATGTGCTTATCGACTCAGTAAAAGTAGCTTTCGACATTTTTTTCCATTCCACGACTTGGTCTATCGCCTTTTTTGTCTTCGACCATAAAGACTTTCGACGTTTTTGGTCTTCGACTAAAGAAAATTCGACATTATACCATTTGACCACTCGAAAGGATACCAACGTTTCACCCTCCCATTGCTCTGGGCAGAATTTTTCCCACTATATCACATCAGCACTATCTACCAATGACCAAGAAAATTCCATGCAAAACCCGGCAACCGTGAGGCCTGTTGGGAAGCCATTTTCGACCAGAAATGGAAGCATGCGACCTTTTCGGGCAACACCTACAAAAAGCAGAGAATGCATGAAACGGAAACTTGAAAAATAATGGAATACATCAGATAATTTCTTTTTTCAGGAAAGATCCCCCGATGTTGTTATCCCCTAAGAGGAATAACATTGTGTTTCAAACAATGTCATTCCTCTTAGATTCATGTAAGGAATTCCTGAGCCTGTGTACGTACCACTGCCTTGTGGAAGATTGTGTATCTTTAGTACCACAATGTCAGCAATGTTATGAATTTGTGGTGACGAAAAGGTCATTGGGAAGAATAATTCCTAACACAAATAAATAATTTTTAATATTTGAAGAAGGAAATAAGTAAATAACAAAAATTAAAATAGTAAAGAGAAAGAGTCTTGTAAGTGACGAAAGAAAATATGCGGAATTTTGTCATTTGCACGTTAGGAAAAATGTGCCCACGAAAGGGTTAAGTACTGTAATGTAAACATGCACAGGATCGTGCAATTATGATCCACCTATCTCAACATCAGTTATAGCTCTTCTCCTTATAACATCTCGAAAATGGCACCCCCAGTAGTATATACCGTTGAAACAACGTTCATTCAATGTTAATTCAATGTTATATCCTACTACAAGAGCATTGCTTTCAGACAAGTCCTTTTGTCCAAAGTTAACAATAGGCATTGGTACAATACAGCAACTGCATGAATACATTTATTACCTCTAGATGCTACCATCTTGCCCTCGTGGCACTCATGTAACCCAGGTAGCACATAACATTGATTCAATGTTGATTTGGTATGGATCGAATGTATCACCGTTGAACGTTTAAACATCTATAATGAATCAACATTGACTCAACGCGGCGACTGTCACCGTTTATGCACTCACATCGACACAACATGAATTCAATGCAACGCTATTCAAGGTGGAAGTGTCAACATTAAATCAGCAACGATTCAATCCATTCTTTTGCAGTATAAAATCCCTTGTGTTTTATGGCAACCGTTAGGATTTAATGCTCGATTTAGGACAGAAAGAAGGTGACTGAAATGACGCCTGGCCTAAAGTCTATCGCAGCAAACAAGCAAAAATATAAAATATAAAACTCTAGCGAGCATCTGACATGATGTAGCTGTCTCAATACAAGCGTACAATTAGAAGGAGATTCAGTAATTAAAAATAATATATTTCTTGTTTATTTCTAAAGTTAATTAATCGATTGACTTGAAGACATGTTCAACTTTAGGCATTTACATTATTAATGAACGAAAGTGTATTTGTGTGACTGGATCGGAATAACCCATGACCCTAAACTTTAAACCTTAATTTCTTAAGGGTGGGGCACCTAGAAGATGGAGTTTAGTGGCCCTGTGACTTATAAATCACAAGGGCCACTAAGGATCACCTGGGTAATATTTCGGCAAAAAAATAATTTATCTGCTTTTAAGGAGGGTAACCAGCCCCTGACTTCATCGGTTATACTAGTAGCACATAAAAATGAGCCATTATTCAGACGTTGAATCAGCATTTAATCAATGTTGATTCAATGTTACGAGCTACTGGGGAAAGTTCATTTTTATTTGACCTTCTTTCCACCTTTGAGAAATGGAAATGAAATGTGGGCATTTCAGAAGGCTTTCGGGAAAGGAACTCTTCTATCTTCATTAGATACGAAAGAAAGTAGCATCGCAGCAAAACTTTAAATCTCGGAGGGTTCTGCGTCACAATTTCGTGATGTTGTAACTGAAACTTGGTGAGCCACCATCGAGTTATATCGGCGAAGTTCGTGGTCAGTGGCTAGTCTTATAGCATGTTTGGCTCATGTGACGTAAAGCAGGAGTTCGAAATCTTAACAAATCTGGTATTTTCAACCCTGATATAAACACCGACGTGTTTGGAATGAGGCGTTGAATCATTTTTGACTGGGTGCGGATTAAATGTATCACTGTTGTTACATCCGTGTTACATCGACAATAATTCAATGCGGTGACCGTCGCCATGTATACACCCACATTGTGCCAAGATTCATTCAATTCTGAACCATTCACCGTCGAAGTATCTCCTGTAAATTATTTTTTAAAATGCTTTCTCCATCAGTGTTTGCAATTACTTCAGCCGATCTACCAGGAATTATTTGATACTTCTTTTCAAGAGGAACGTTCGATTTAGAGCAAGTAATACCGTGGCTTGAAGGCACTCAAACTTCGTAACATCAAACAAGCAGAATACAATATCTCCCAGAACTTCACATGGTTCACACCTCTTCCCTCCTAACCCAATAACACTAGGGTAACTTGGGGGAATATGAACACCAAAAATGAAATCAGGTTATAGCGTCACGTCTAGGTGAAATGAAACTTTGCCAATATTCAGAAAATATTAATTGATGTCTCCTTTATTTATTCCCAAGAAGATCCGTGCAGAAAAGTAAATGGGAAAAGAGTATTTGGGACCTTTTCACATGGGTCCCAAGAGGCCATATTACCCCCATTGTTGGGGGAATATGGCCAGGCATTAGGGGGAATATGACCCTACAAAATGAAACCTCGTCATCATGGTCCATCAAGGTTGAATTTGACTTTTACAATGTTTCTAAAATATTGATTGATATCTCCTTTGCTAAATGCCAGCAAGGCGTATGCAAAAAAAACCATGGTTATGGCGTCTTTGGGTCTTTTTTGAGTAGGTCTCAAGAGGCCATATTAACCCTATAGTTGGGGGAATATGGCCACTTCTGAAAAACAACTCCAGATTGTCCAGGAACGTGTGAAATGTGCTGGAACATGCTGAGTACCTTGAAACATGATAAAGGACTCTCAGCAGTTGAAAAAGAAACATTAACTGCACCGAGGACAAACAAAGAAGTCGACATCATTACCTGACTCGAGGAACCGTTGTGGAAAACAGGATTGCAACGCTTTTGCTTTTGAGTAACAATGCACGTGATTGGGAGACAATATCTAGAGACTGTGTGTGTGTAAGAGGAATGATCAAGCATCGATTAAAGTGACTATGCGCTACGAGTG
>CAJPEV010003733.1:0-14515 GCA_905338385.1 Darwinula stevensoni | reverse complement strand
TACACCTACAGTTATATTTTGGAAACATTGTAAAAGTCAAATTCAACCTTGATGGACCATGATGACGAGGTTTCATTTTGTAGGGTCATATTCCCCCTAATGCCTGGCCATATTCCCCCAACAATGGGGGTAATATGGCCTCTTGGGACCCATGTGAAAAGGTCCCAAATACTCTTTTCCCATTTACTTTTCTGCACGGATCTTCTTGGGAATAAATAAAGGAGACATCAATTAATATTTTCTGAATATTGGCAAAGTTTCATTTCACCTAGACGTGACGCTATAACCTGATTTCATTTTTGGTGTTCATATTCCCCCAAGTTACCCTATGCTGTTTCTTAACCCTTTCATTATTCAGGTATTCAAAGTTCACTTTTCACTATGTGTGGTACTTAAAGTACGCCAGGATAATATTAATGTAAGAAAAATGTGTTGATCAGATCAAAATCGCCTAATTTAACGTATTCCAGTGGGAAAAAAACGCAAATCAATGTTTTACAAATGTTACTTTTTCAAAATTAGTGAGCCATGGAGTAGGTGTACAAGGGAGGTGTTGTAGAAGTTAGGCGGGTGCTCTCATGCGCAAGGAAGATTCAAACTCACCTCACAAGAGGTTAAGAATTAAAAAATTTTAAAAATTAAAAATTAAAAATAAATATACACGTATATACAGTATATAGTATTCCACAGGAACATAGGACCCAGCAGGAATAAATATATTAAGTGTGATTTTAAAATAACCTCTATCGTTTTTTTATGGGAGAAACAGTTTCATAAGAGCAACCAAAACATTTTACATTGGATATCCGACCGATATTGTACAGTTAGAAGGTGTTGAAATGCGTCAGCTTTTTTCACCATCCCTGTCGAAGTTGTGTAATGCTCATTTAGAGGTGAATTAAAGGTGTTTAGAGGTAGATCATTCCACCTATGCTCGACCTTCTCAGAATTCAATTAAATTTAGCAAACAGTTGGATTGTTTTAAGATTAGCTCACACACACAAACATATGTCTGTACTTCGAGCGGAGGCCAAGAAAAGTGATTTTTAATTTGATGGAGTGGGGAGGTTTTGTTTTATGGGCGCAAAGAGGCCTGCAATCCCCAGGTGCTAAATTTCTGACTACATGGTTATTATGTCACCACCTTATTTCGATTGGCTGTAACTTTCCAAGGGACAGTTGGCTGTAGCTGATACTTGACGGAAAGGTTCATGACGTTTTTTTTCACATCAGTAAGATGGCGCTGTATGGCGATGGAGGGCGCTGCTGTTAACTAGAGGTCCTTGTGCTATGCCACCTTTTACGTAGGGAAAAAAACTGTTTTTTTTTAGCCTTTGTAACCTACATGAGCTCTCTGCCAAATGTCAGTCGTAAGATTTTATCCTGAAGCCAATTTAACAAATATATGAATTTCTTCAATATCAATTTAAGGCAAACACTGGGGGAAATACTCTAATTGAATTTGAAATAATGGAACATAGACCGTTCCAGCATTTGAGGCTTGATGATCGACCTGTAAACTTTGTAACCGGACCATGCGCAAGTCAAAGAATTGTTCTGAGATAAACCAAATCTTCTCAGCACGTTCTATATGTCCAATAGCAAATGTTTATTAATCTTATATTTTTCACTCAAATATATGAATATTACACTGCGACCGTCTGCGAAGCGTCATCCACACTGGTCGCAGAGCTCCCAACCCAAATGGACCAGGTGTGTACAATTTGAGAGCTCGTGCTGCAACACTTTTGTTTTATTTTTGTAGGTACAGTAGGTTGGTACGTCCTGCACGCAAATCCCGTCATCAGATGGGAGAATTCGAGGCCCTAAACTCTTAGAAAAGAGAGCGATTTCCTCGAAAGGGAGTGAAACTGGAATTAGCGGTTTTACCCCCAAAAAACTTGGAAGTAATGTCGCTGACCTTTCTATATCCTGAGAACAACCATCAACTTTTTCTACTAGTTTGAGAAGTACTCTCCCTCATTCGTTCCGCGCTCTTAAGAACACATGGATTTTGCTGTAATGAAGAAGATGTTATCGATTGCAATTCCTCGTTTTTAGGGAGTAAAACTGCCAACTCCAGTTTCGCTCCCTTTCTCGAATATCGCTGAAATTGGGAAAAATGCTTAAATGTACTTCTGAGATTATCCTTAAGAGCTATTCTTACTGTAACATAGACGCTCTGATAACATAATATGATATAAAAGCCCATAGAAAAATGTTGCCCAGTTCAGACGAGACACAATCTTCAGAAAAAAATAATTCTGCAAGAAAAAAATGGCATAAACTAGTTTAAGGATACATTTGGCAGTTGAAAATTTATTGTTATAACTTTTTGAATTGTTTTTGCTCCTTTGCTTTTCATATGGGATAAGGGAATTCTAACTATACATTATGTAACTCAGCAAAATATAAATTCTTGAAATTCTTGAACTTGAATGACATTTATTAAACTTAAGGATATAGAGAGAACTTTACATATTGTCATATTGTGGTAATGGGGAAGTGAATTATATTATATAGGGGTTATGAATGACAATTTCATATGTAGTCCTAAAAAAGTGAAATTTCCAATTTAGAACTGACTGCAGACAGCTTGGTATAGTCGTAGGGAAGAGAAGTTCTTCTTCCCTCTCCTTCCTTCGCTTGAGTACTGCATTGCAACATCCTTTGATATGATCCTTGATGCGAAAGGATGCCTCTAGTCGACGAAGGAGTCTTTTCCTTTTCAGGCCTCCTTCGGAGGAGGAGGAGCGCGACCTCGAGCACCGCGAAGACGATCGTGATGGTTGCATGTGCAGCCTTGGCTCTCAGGCAGGTGAGTGTGATGCGGTTGGTATGATTTGGTAAGTATGACAGGGTATGGCATTGCAAGTATGATATAAACATGATATGGTAAACATTTTGTGGCATGGTAAACATTTAATTATCATGACATGCTAACTATTAACCTATTATGAAATGGTGAATATATTTAATGAACTGCATGCATGGCAAGTTTAGCATATGTGAAACATGGTAAGTATAACGCGGTAAATATGACAAGCAACTAATACGGATGGCGTCTCATTAAAAAACCTCGAAAGCCGAGTAAGCGAAGCCGTCCGGGTTACCGCTACTCAAATTGGACGAATCCAAGCCTCGTATTGAATGACTTCAAAGGCAATTTGATATATTCACATCGTTATTTATGGTGAGCAAGCAACTATATGTGAATGAGCACCTTTCAAGTCAAGAAGATCTAGAATACTGAACAATACCGAAAATCCATACTTTATTGATATCCAATCGGTATCGAATGAGAACGATAGAAAGATTGTATAATGACGAACGGGATAGTGGGAATCCAGAATTTTTATCAAAAAATTATCCGGGAATTATGCAAGCAAAAGGCATGACGATTTCCGTCATGCATACTAAATATTTGGACTATTTCTTATTCCTTGACGAGTACCACCATTTCAGGTGGTACTCCTGGTCGAGGAGTACCTGTCCTTCCCGACGAGCACGCTGTATGCGATCAAGGACACCGAAGCGATCCGGGCGCCGGCGTTCACCATCTGCCCGAAGCCGACCATGAGCGCCGAGTTCTCGACCTCGACCTCGGCGTTGAAGGACAAGGCGACGCTCTACGAGAAGTTCGAGGCGGCGATCATTCGGTTGCCCGACCTGGTCCTGCACGCTCCCGGCGGCGAGGTGTTCAATCGGTCGACCGTCAATGGGGAAACGACCTATCGCCTTTCCAATGGTGGGCACGGGGTTTCTGATGCGTATGAGGCGAGAAACGGAGCAGTGGGAACATTTTTTCACCTTAAGGAAATGGCTTCAAGAAACATTGACCCTGTTTCCGAATTTATTATGATTTTAAATGTATAACGAAGCACATTAAAAAGTGAGAAAAGAGATACAAGTGTAAAAAAAAATCAGTTAATAGCAATAACCATATTTTTCCATAACCATAAGTATACTCACAAGTTTCATGCAGATGAGTTTTTGCAGATTAATTTTTGATGAATTTCCGGAGGCACTGGACGCTGGAGCGAGCGCGTATTCTTCGGCAAAGTCCGGAACGACCTATCGGGCGGATACTATTGGAAGTGCTTCACGCATTCCTTGGAGGAAGAGATCGCGACGGGGCCGAAGTCTTGCAGTGCCAATCACTTCGTCTTCAACTTCAGTGCCCTCAGCAGCGCCGTGTATCAGGTAGAATGCGATATTTTCCTCCGTATCTATGTAACTGCAAACAATTGGCGAGCGCCATACTACGCCATACGTAGGACAACTAATAACAACTGATTATAGAACAGAGATGCGATCCCTAAGCCGGCCGACCAAAACGACCGGCTCCAAAAAAGGCGCAGAAATTTCAAAGAAGTACGAAAGATAAAGGAGCTTTTGGGATCGAAAAGAATACCCCCAGTAGCACCCCAATATTGGGTCAATATCGACTGCCAAGGAATATACATATTGGCCCGGTATTGGCATCCATCTTGGCCCATTATTGGGGTTACTACACGGAAAAACATCGGGCCAATATTGGCAATAACATAGGGTCAACATTGGCTCAGAATTGGACCAATATTCACCAGATTTCGGAATGAAACTCATATATGAACTGCTACAGCAGGAAAATTTATTAAATTTCTTCATAGAAACAAATAAGAACAAATAAGTTGGTCTTTCATCCAGGAATATCCAAATCCTCATTTTGAGTTTGTTAACCATCAGAAAATTAAAGAAAGCAGGAGAAGCACTTAATTGCACTTCTAAGAACCTACTGAAGTTTATTTCTTCTTTTCTTCCCTCTGAGTTAAATTGCTTTTTCAAAAAGTATCCCAATCCTGTTTGACTGTCAAAAAAAATTCCACCAGAAAAATAATGAAAGCAGAAGTACTTAATTGCTCTTCTAAGAACCTATTGAAGTTCATTTCTTTCTTTTTTTCCCTCAGCTAAATTGCTTATTTTCAAGAAGTAACCCAATCCTCTGTTTGAATTTGTCAAAAACTATTCCACCAGGATTCCACCAAAACAATTCCATCAGGAAAAGTAAATAGGAGCACGTGTTCCCCTAGAAGAATCTACGGAAGTATATATCTCTGACTTCTTCCCCCTTCTCGATCCTTTGCTTGGGCCAAATAGATCCCTATTCTCCTTTTGACTTCAAGGTCAGTTGCATCTTTGACTCGAGTCTGGACTGCTCCTATGGCAAAGGAAATAATCCTGCATTAGCATGCTACACTTCATGAAAAATAGTAGTATACTTTTTTCAGTCTTCAAGGGAATAAGAAAAATCTGATTTTTGACATCCCATTATTTAAAAAAAAGCTACAACAATAGAAGTATGTAGATATGTTGAGGAGTACTATTCTTTAAGGCACTACTTTGCTGTTGAACCCTGTTGCTTTCATAAAAGAAAGAGTGAATTACCACACCCTCTGCATATTTAATGACTAACACACCCCAGGCAGCAGTGGGCTCCTCATAGGAAGATCACAATTATTTCCTTTCCATTTTTGCTCAAAATCCTTATATGTACTTCTGAGATTATCCTTAAGAGCTATTTTTACTGTAACATAGACGCTCTGATAACATAATATGATATAAAAGCCCAAAGAAAAATCTTGCCCAGTTCAGACGAGACACAATCTTCAGAAAAAAATAATTCTGCAAGTAAAAATTGGCATAAAATAGTTTAAGGATACATTTGGCAGTTGAAAATTTATTGTTACAACTTTTTGAATTGTTTTTGCTCCTTTGCTTTTCATATGGGATAAGGGAATTCTAACAATACATTATGTAACTCAGCAAAATGTAAATTCTTGAAATTCTTGAACTTGAACGACATTTATGAAATTTAAAGATATAGAGAGAACTTTACATATTGTCATGTTGTGGTAATGGGGAAGGGGAATTCATAACCCCTATCTTATATAGGGGTTATGAATGACAACTTCATATGTAGTCCTGAAAAAGTGAAATTTCCAATTTAGAACTGACTGCAGACAGCTTGGTATAGTCGTAGGGAAGAGAAGTTATTCTTCCCTCTCCTTCCTTCGCTTGAGTACTGCATTGCAACATCCTTTGATATGATCCTTAAAAAGTGAAATTTCCAATTTAGAACTGACTGCAGACAGCTTGGTATAGTCGTAGGGAAGAGAAGTTCTTCTTCCCTCTCCTTCCTTCGCTTGAGTACTGCATTGCAACATCCTTTGATATGATCCTTTTCATCAGAATGTGAGTTGTGTCCTGAACAGTTGTGCCTCCAAATCTTGTCAGCTGCTGCACCTAATTGCAGAATAGATTGAGTTTCATGCATTTTAGAAACCCTGTTAACACAGCTTGTCATGAAAAACTGTCTGCTGAACTTGTAAGTTTCCACTTAATGAAACCCATAGCTAATGCTGGGAAAGTTATTTTATAATATAGTCTATAACAGAAGATTCCTAACTTGAAAATGTTTACTGCAATCAGTAATTGGATTGCTCTTGGATTTTTTTTTGTTTCCACTTAATGAAACCCATAGCCAATGCTGGGAAAGTTATTTTATAATATAAACTATAACAGAAGATTCCTAACTTGAAAATGTTTACTGCAATCAGTAATTGGATTGCTCTTGGATTTTTTTTCCAAATTCACCAGTGGTTGGTAAGGAATTGCAAGTTGGACTTGATCCAAAGGAGTGGGGGTGGAGGTACTGCTAAACCTAGCACAAAAGTGCTCAAAATGAAAGCCCAAGTGATGAGTGTCAGGCAGATGATAGAGGGGAAACAGTCATTCAGAGATTAGTGCAACAAAGAAGCAATTTATAATATTGTTACTATTCCAGAGGAAAGAGTGCTTTGATTACAGGGGGTGATTACTCTCAGCAAAATGATATATGCTACTATGATATGTTCCTCCTGAAAGTAATTTGATTACAGTAATGCATTACTTTCCCAACACAGCCATAGGAGACAACAAACCATCAGACATATCTATTTCTTGATTGATGGGAATGCACACAACAGTTGAGAAATTCCTCTCTCTTTGCAAATATTCTTCCAGTTCTTGAATCTCCTCTTCTGTTTGAATTGGAAAGGTAAAAGCAGAAGTGACAGGCTCCACTTCGGCATCTTGAATTGTGACGGAGCCTGCCAAGAGACGCTCCATAAGGGTATTGCAGATCTTTGTGGCAGCAGTGTTTTCGTCAAGATGTGCCTTCACTGTCTCAAAGCACTGGAATACATGCCTCTGGAACACTGGAAACCAAGATACAAGGGGAAAATAATTAATTCATTGTAGTGTGTCATATAAAATTAATTTTTAATATATGGGGTGCCATGAAAGTTTGAGAGTGACTCTTCATAATTTTTAAATAGCCTCAATAATGAATGAATGATTGACAAGAATTACAAGGATGAATTTACATGATGTTACACCTCTTATGAAAAACTTTGCAAGATCAGCAATCATCCCAGAAAGAAAGCTAGTCCAATGTCTCTAAAGTGACATTTTTCTGCTGCTGTCGTCCAGGAGCTTCTTTGTAGTGGTCAATTCTGAATCAATGCATTTGATGTCACTGAGAATGGTTCCCAGATGTTCAATCAAGATAGGTCAGCAGTCACTGAATGAAAGAATATAGTCATACAAACCTAAGAATACCTGACAGAAGATAAAGGAAATAGAACAGAGGTGGTGCTTTTGTGAGAAAACCCCTGCCTCATGAAATCTCCTACTAACGCTTTTGCTTTCCCTATCTTTACTTGGAGAAGTGCTTTTTTTCTTTTTAACAATGAGTAAAGTGAGATATTATTTCAGCGGCAATTAGTTGCTTTTAAATGAAAAATTAAAACTAAAAGTATGGCACTACAGTTCTGATAGTGTGGATATGGAAAAGGATTAACAGTTCTCGTCTGCAATTTGTCAACTTGGAAGAATAGATGTAGTATAAGCCCATAGCTAATGTAAGAAGAAACCTAGGATACTATATCCCTGAAAAATGGACTCAGCCACAGATGAGCTCTGAGATTTTGCAGCTTTTCTCAATTGCGTCAAACAGTGTCTTTTGCACATGAATAAGTTTACAGAGAACTTCTTTCTATTGTTCTCAAGAGGTTGGCAATAGGATACAATCAGTCTCAGCTTACCTGCTGTTGGTGATTCAGAGGAGGAAATGTTTTTCCTTTGTATCAAGGCTGTTGTGGAAGCTTTCTGTGATCTTGCACATAAGACATCAGGATAGATGTGATCCATATTCACACTTTCCCAAACTGGACGATGGGCTACTCCGATTTGCTCTGTGATTTCAGCATCTTCACCATCAACTTCATCACTTTCAGAAGATGATACAAGCACATGTCTCTTCTTTTTCCTGGATTTGCTTTTCAAGCCTGAAGCATCAGGAGCAAGGGAAATATTTGCATAAGAAAGTGTAGGCTTGGCTTTCCTCTTCTTGTAGTGAACATAATTAAGAGAGTCATTCTTGATGCTCATGGCATGGTGACGAAGTTCTGAACTGTTCGTGGTATCCATAAGCACAGTAGACATCACATCCATACAAACCTATGCACAATCTAGTGAGTACTAGTCCATGCAGCTACCCACTGAGCAAAAATGGCACACATTGGAGGAGTCATAATACAAAATGTATAGGTATAATAAAGTAACTGCTTATAGTACACCTTTCCCCTAGTGCTTACTCATGTTCCCTGAGCACAGACCTTTCTTCATCCTGTCATCCCCAAGAATTTCATATCAATATTATCAATGTGAAGCTACATGTAGTTGGAAGGCTCTCTTCTTCTTAGAACCAAAGTACTTTAAGCATTCAGCAGAACTCTTCCAAGCATCCCAGGAGGTGGTTCAAAGATGGGTTGGTCTGCATTTCTACTGGGAGTTCTTATCACAAGGCTCATCACAAGGCAAATGTCAATTAATCAGAATCAAATCTCTCTGAGTCTGATGTCACAAAAATTATTTCTTTTGCTGATGTTCACCATTTCAGAGAAAAGATCAGCTAAATTAAGAGATGTTGAAATCACGCTCAACTGTTTACCCTCTCGGGCTGAAGACTGGACATAGGCCAATCGCTAGGCCCTTGTCATAACTTAATCCAAAACTCCCATTAGCATAGCCTTGCCAGTTCCACTATCACAGTTCCTGACAGGGCAACCTAATAAAAAGACCTAGCAATGCCTTCATTGGTAATGATCAGGGCATGCCGACTTAACATTAGCCTCTTGCCTAGGCCTGTTTTTAGACCTTAGTCTAAAATCCTAGGTCTAGATGTTAGGTTACAGTAGGCCCACGGATGCTATCACGATAAAATTCAAACAACCAATTGTAAATATATTCTGCTTTTTTTCACAGGAAATGATAAGGCTTTTCTCTTTCTTCAAGATGAGAGCATGCCACAGAAATTTGAATGCATTTTCCACGCCATCCTGTTAATCCAGGGATGTCCGTGCAGGATATGTCGGATTCCCACCGCATCGATCGGCCACCACTATCCACCAAGTACATCTCATCTCATCCCATGCATTGAGCAAAATGATGTATCTCACATTAAGAAACTGAAGATTCTAGTATCGATAAGAAAGCTGAATCAGTCACGAATCTGACCTAACTGCAGCACCATATCCGGCACCACTGGGGGATGGGACTCCAGCCCACACTTAAGCCTAAATAAACGACAGCTAATATGATACTTCATAACGGATTATTGCATCACAACCAACAAAGAGGGTACTTTTCGTGACCTACAAGTCAATATCTTTCTTTTGGTGGGTCGTTTCTCCCAAAATCCCCCAGGAGCTGCTACCCGGGTGGGGAGAAAAAAACAAGAAAAATATAGGGAAGAAATTCACTTGCTCTAAAATCGCGATTCTGTGTTCTCTCCGACTTCGGGGAGTTGGAGCTTCAAATTTACTACAACGAAACTGCATTGAGAGAGTAAGAAGCCTACGTAATTTCGTTCTTCTAGATCAGGGGTATCAAACTGGCGGCCCGCGGGCCGGATCCGGCCCGCCAGTCCATTTTATCCGGCCCGTGAAGTCCTCTTCAATAGTCTGTTACGGAAAAGTAGTACACATTTCAGCCTGTTTGCATTAAAGATTAGGTGTTAGGCTTTTATTGTGGCCCCTAATCACCTCAGAAGGCATCCATCCGGCCCAAAGCCTAAACGAGTTTGACACCCCTGTTCTAGATGCTCTCAGAGCGGAATACGAGGAGATTGAATTTCGTGACGAGAAGGGGTTGAAATGCAAAAAGCGCTTATTGATACAGCAGAAGAGAATAGGGTAAGTGGGACGACTTCCGACCCTGCCATGAAATCCGCCGCCCACATCACATAACTGAGAATAACAAGAAACCCAATCTTCCTTTCTCAGCCAACTTACGCCGATCTCATTATGGAAATGGACAGCATGTAAATTTCTTTCCTATAATTTTTTTGGTCCCAGAGCCATCAATTCCGAATCACTCGCCCAAATGCAGCACCCATTTTCGCCCATTCGTCTTTTCCCTAAGCGTTATTTCCATTCTTTCGCCCTTGAATTTCTTTCTGTTCAACTTATTATCTCAAATTACTTCGTTTCTATGGATTCGTATTTTCCATTATCTTCTGAACATACTGAACTTTTTATGCGGTTTTAAAAATATCTAAAATCTTTCTCCTCGGCTCTTTTCTTCCTCACTGTTCATAACTATTTTTATCATTTTATCCCTTTATTATTTTCTTAAGTTGCTTTCTCATACTTCTTCTTTTAAAATGTCAAGCGATAGCTGCTTATGACTTTGGCTCCATTGAGCAACAGAGGTGCTGGGGTGACAAGTCGGTCATTTCGAAAACAGGGTGAAGGAAAAATAAATTTATTCCTTTTCGACTACTGAAAAAAAAATTACCTCAACATTCAGATAAGTTTATTCCTTTAAGCAGGTCATTTTAATAATCGCATTGATGTGCCTTCACTGTCTCAAAGCACTGGAATACATGCCTCTGGAACACTGGAAACCAAGATACAAGGGGAAAATAATTAATTCATTGTAGTGTGTCATATAAAATTAATTTTTAATATATGGGGTGCCATGAAAGTTTGAGAGTGACTCTTCATAATTTTTAAATAGCCTCAATAATGAATGAATGATTGACAAGAATTACAAGGATGAATTTACATGATGTTACACCTCTTATGAAAAACTTTGCAAGATCAGTAATCATCCCAGAAAGAAAGCTAGTCCTATAGTCTCTAAAGTGACATTTTTCTACCGCTGTAGTCCTGGAGCTTCTTTGTAGTGGTCAATTCTGAGTCAATGCATTTGATGCCACTGAGAATGGTTCCCAGATGTTCAATCAAGATAGGTCAGCTGTCACTGAATGAAAGCATATAGTCATACAAACCTAAGAATACCTGACAGAAGATAAAGTAAATAGAACAGAGGTGGTGCTTTTGTGAGAAAACCCCTGCCTCATGAAATCTCCTACTAACGCTTTTGCTTTCCCTATCTTTACTTGGAGAAGTGCTTTTTTTTCTTTTTAACAATGAGTAAAGTGAGATATTATTTCAGCAGCAAATTATTAGTTGCTTTTAAATGAAAAATTAAAACTAAAAGGATGGCACAACAGTTCTGATAGTGTGGATATGTAAAAGGATTAACAGTTCTTGTCTGCAATTTGTCAACTTGGAAGAATAGATGTAGTTTAAGCCCATAGCTAATGTAAGAAGAAACCTAGGATACTATATCCCTGAAAAATGGACTCAGCCACAGATGAGCTCTGAGATTTTGCAGCTTTTCTCAATTTGTGTCTTTTGTACATGAATAAATTTCCAGAGAACTTCTTTCTATTGTTCTCAAGAGGTTGGCAATAGGATACAATCAGTCTCAGCTTACCTGCTGTTGGTAATTCAGAGGAGGAAATGTTTTTCCTTGGTATCAAGGCTGTTGTGGAAGATTTCTGTGATCTTGCACATAAGACATCAGGATAGATGTGATCCATATTCACACGTTCCCAAACTGGACGATGGGCTACTCCCACTTGCTCTGTGATTTCAGCATCTTCACCATCAACTTCATCACTTTCAGATGATACAAGCACAGGTCTCTTCTTTTTCCTGGATTTGCTTTTCAAGCCTGAAGCATCAGGAGCAAGGGAAATATTTGCATAAGAAAGTGTAGGCTTGGCTTTCCTCTTCTTGTAGTGAACATAATTAATAGAGTAATTCTTGATGCTCATGGCATGGTGACGAAGTCCTGAACTGTTCGTGGTATCCATAAGCACAGTAGACATCACATCCATACAAACCTATGCACAATCTAGTGAGTACTAGTCCATGCAGCTACCCACTGAGCAACACATAATACAAAATGTATAGGTATAATGAAGTAACTGCTTATAGTACACCTTTCCCCTAGTGCTTACTCATGTTCCCTGAGCACAGACCTTTCTTCATCCTGTCATCCCCAAGAATTTCATATCAATATTATCAATGTGAAGCTGCATGTAGTTGGAAGGCTCTCTTCTTCTTGGAACCAAAGTACTTTAGGCATTCAACAGAACTCTTCCAAGCATCCCAGGAGGTGGTTCAAAGATGGGTGGGTCTGCATTTCTACTGGAAGTTCTTATCACAAGGCTCATCACAAGGCAAATGTCAATTAATTCTGACCCTGCCGCCCCTACATGTCCCATTACATTTTTTCTAGTTACAATATGCCTACATCAGAATCAAATCTCTGAGTCTGATGTCACAAAAATTATTGCTTTTGCTGATGTTCACCATTTCAGAGAAAAGATCAGCTAAATTAAGAGATGTTGAAATCACGCTCAACTGTTTACCCTCTCGGGCTGAAGACTGGATTCTCTGAGTCTGATGTCACAAAAATTATTGCTTTTGCTGATGTTCACCATTTCAGAGAAAAGATCAGCTAAATTAAGAGATGTTGAAATCACGCTCAACTGTTTACCCTCTCGGGCTGAAGACTGGACATAGGCCAATCGTTAGGCCCTAGTCATAACTTAATCCAAAACTCCCATTAGCATAGCCTTGCCAGTTCCACTATCACAGTTCCTGACAGGTCAACCTAATAAAAAGACCTAGCAATGCCTTCATTGGTAGTGATCAGGGCATGCCGACTGAACATTAGCCTCTTGCCTAGGCCTGTTTTTAGACCTAGTCTAAAATCCTAGGTCTAGATGACAGGTCACAGTAGGCCCACGGATGCTATCACGATAAAATTCAAACAACTAATTGTAAATATATTCTGTTTTTTTGCACAGGAAATAATAAGGCTTTTCTCTTTCTTCAAGATGAGAGCATGCCACAGAAATTTGAATGCATTTTCCACGCCATCCTGTTAATCCAGGGATGTCCGTGCATGATATGTCGGATTCACACCGCATCGATCGGCCACCACTATCCACCAAGTACATCTCATCTCATCCCATGCATTGAGCAAAATGATGTATCTCACATTAACAAACTGAAGATTCAAGCATCGATAAGAAAGCTGAATCAGTCATGAATCTGACCTAACTGCAGCACCATATCCGGCACCACTGGGGGATGGGACTCCAGCCCACACTTAAGCCTAAATAAACGACAGCTAATATGATACTTCATAGCGGATTATTGCATCGCAACCAACAAAGAGGGTACTTTTCGTGCCCTACAAATCAATATCTTTCTTTTGTTGGGTCGTTTCTCCCAAAATCCCCCAGGAGCTGCTACCCGGGTGGGGAGAAAAAAAAAAACAAGAAAAATATAGGGAAGAAATTCACTTGCTCTAAAAACGCGATTCTGTGTTCTCTCCGACTTCGGGGAGTTGGAGCTTCAAATTTACTACAACGAAACTGCAGTGAGAGAGTAAGAAGCCTACCTAATTTCGTTCTTCTAGAATCCTAGATGCTCTCAGAGCGGAATACGAGGAGGTTGAATTTCGTGACGAGAAGGGGTTGAAACGCAAAAAGCGCTTATTGATACAGCAGAAGAGAATAGGGTAAGTGGGACGACTTCCGACCCTGCCATGAAATCCGCCGCCCACATCACATAACTGAGAATAACAAGAAACCCAATCTTCCTTTCTCAGCCAACTTACGCCGATCTCATTATGGAAATGGACAGCATGTAAATTTCTTTCCTATAATTTTTTTTGGTCCCATAGCCATCAATTCCGAATCACTCGCCCAAATGCAGCACCCATTTTCGCTCATTCGTTTTTCCCTTAGCGTTATTTTCATTCTTTCGCCCTTGAATTTCTTTCTGTTCAATTTATTATCTCAAATTTCTTCGTTTCTGTGGATTCGTATTTTCCATTATCTTCTGAACATACTGAACTTTTTATGAGGTTTTAAAAATATCTAAAATCTTTCTCCTCGGCTCTTTTCTTCCTCACTGTTCATAACTATTTTTTATTATTTTATCCCTTTATTATTTTCTTATGTTGCTTTCTCATACTTCTTCTTTTAAAAAGTCAAGCGATAGCTGCTTATGACTTTGGCTCCATTGAGCAACAGAGGTGCTGGGGTGACAAGTCGGTCATT
>CAJPEV010003732.1:0-28339 GCA_905338385.1 Darwinula stevensoni | reverse complement strand
TCTAAAATGTTAGAAGGGAAAACATCGAAAGCGAAAGCTTTTCTATCGGGTTCAGTACTGGGAAGCATAACATTGTTAAGGAGGGCAATATTATAGCGATCCGAAAGCCCACGAATGATAGCAAATTTACCGTCTTGAATGGTAGATCCACTAACGCGTTTAATTACATCACCGGAACTCTTATCCGGAGACCTTTTCATTTCTTCTGAAGAAATTCCACTTTGAATAACGGTGCTGTTGCGTTGCATAACAACAATTGCACTTTCGTTATCGCGTTTCACGATATCCGCTTTTACCACTACCTCATTCAAGTTCACCTGTTCTTCCTTCATGGAAACAGTTAGCGATGTTACCTTGCCGTTTTCCACCACTATATCGCGCTCAATTTTTTGCTGATAGCCAATGTATTTAAAAACAACATTGTATTTTCCTTCGTTTACACCGCTGATAACAAAGTTTCCATCTATGTCGGACGCACAACCCACAGTTGTATTTTCAATAAACACCGAAACACCAATTAACACATCGGCATTTTTTGCATCTATAATTTTACCGGCTATACTTCCTTTCCCGGTTTCAAAAGCGAATATACTCGAGAGCGAAAAAAGTAAAACAGAGAGTAATGTTAAACGCATGTCATTTAAATTTCGCGCAAAACTAAGGACGGCACGAAAGCAAATTGTAAAGGCTATGTTATCACTATGTTAACAATGGTTTGTTCGTAATATTTGGGTTGGAAATAAAAGTTGATTACTTAAACCATACTTAACATTAGTTTAACCTGACTATATTAAGTTTGCACAAACAAAAACGGGATATGGAGTTTAATGATTTTAAAGTGCTGCTTGTGGATGACGAACCGGATGTGTTGGAATTCATGAAATATAACTTGGAGAAGGAGGGGTTTTGGGTATATACAGCTTCAAACGGACAAGACGGCATTCATTTAGCGCAAAAGATAAAGCCACACTTAATTGTGTTGGATTTAATGATGCCGAAAATGGACGGCATAACGGCTTGTAGAGAGTTGAGAGCGATGCCGGAATTTAAAAGCACCTTGATAACGTTTTTAACGGCACGTGATGAAGATTATTCACAAATTGCAGGTTTTGAGGTAGGTGCTGATGACTATATCACAAAACCGATCAAACCAAAGGTATTGGTGAGCCGAATCAAAGGATTGATGCGAAGGTTAGAAACAAAAGAAACGCCAACAGTAGTCAAAGTAGGCGATATAGAAATTGATAGAGAGCGCTACATTGTGAAAACAAAAACGGAAGAGCTTACTTTGCCGAAAAAGGAGTTTGAATTATTGATGTTATTGGCTTCAAAGCCGGGTAGAGTATTTAAACGCGAAGAAATTTTAAGTCGTGTGTGGGGCAACGATACCATTGTTGGCGACAGAACTATTGATGTTCACATCCGAAAATTGAGAGAAAAAATAGGTGACGATTGTTTCAAAACAATAAAAGGAATTGGTTACAAATTTGACGCTTAACATTGCAGTCAACTTATCGTTGTTGTTTTTTTTTAAGTTAGTCTTTCAAATTTAGTAACACAACAGTGAAAAATCCGGCACAAAAAAGATTTGCATTTATGATTGCTGCGGCAGTCGCTGTGTTTGTATTGGTTGCAACCGGTTTTTTTCTTTGGATGAAACAAGATTCAATTGCTGTAACCCAGCTAGCGGTGCTTTCCATTGGGAGTTTGCTGTTTACGTATGCTGTTACTTACTTGATATTAGAGGAATATGTTTTTAAAAAAATAAGAACGATTTATTCGGTGATTAATCAACTCAAAATCAGCAAAGATTATCCGGTGAACGAGCAGCAATCGGCCAATATTATTGACGATGTTGAAAAGCAGGTCATCGATTTTTCGATGCGCAAGTCGGCCGAAATCGAAGAGTTAAAAAAACTCGAACAATATAGACGCGATTTTTTGGGAAACGTTTCTCACGAGTTGAAAACGCCTATTTTTAATACACAGGGCTATATCGAAACACTTTTGGATGGAGGGCTAGACGATCCAAAAATCAACAAAGACTATTTAGAAAAGGCCACAAAAAACCTAGATCGTTTGGCGAGTATTGTTGAAGATTTATTACAAATTTCCCAATACGAATCGGGCAAATTGGTTTTAGATATTGAGCGTTTTGATATCCATCAACTTACACAAGATATATTTGATGCACTGAGCTATCAGGCAAAGAGTAAACAGATTAGTTTATCATTTAAGGGAGAAAGCAATATTCCCTTTTTTGTTGAAGCAGATAAGGTTCGCATCTCGCAAGTACTTAATAATTTAATTTCAAACGCCATAAAATATGGTCGCGAGAAAGGCAATGTTTTTGTTGGCTTTTCGGTAATCGAAAATACCGTCCATACCGAAATTGCTGATGATGGTATGGGTATTGCGCAAGAGCATCTATCGCGCTTGTTTGAACGCTTTTACCGAGTAGATAAGGCCCGCTCCAGAGAAAAGGGAGGAACAGGGCTTGGTCTTTCCATTGTAAAACACATTTTGGAAGCACACGGCCAATCTGTGAATGTAAGAAGCGCTGTTGGAATTGGCACTACGTTCAGCTTTTCACTTAAGCTAGGGTAATGCAATTCACTAGAAAAGACAAAAGGCGTCTGTTTTTGAAAAGCTAAAGCAAAAAATTCCCTAAAAACCAATAATATTACGATTCATGGAAAAGGGTCGCAAATATTTTTGCTGGTTATTTTTGTTGGTTTTTCTAGTGCCGAATAAAGCAGAGGCGCAGCAAAAATCCGAGGAGGCATATCTGTTAAATTCAACTAGAATTAATGCGGCTATTGATGCGATAAAAGAAAAAAAAGTGCAACCCCCTTCAGATTTTTTCATGCTTTTACAAAAAAACCTGAAGGCTATAAACGATAGTACAATAACCATTGAGCAAAGAATAGCATTTCAACAACGCCTTGCTTTTTTCTTAGAAAGCACAAAAGAGCCTGAGTTTTTTAGAAACGGCAAATACACATCTTTGTTGCGCTATAACCTTTTTCTTATTCAATGGAAAAACAGAGACGAGCTTTATGAAAATGTAATACAATATCCCCTGCTGTCCATAAAAGCGCTCCGATTGTTTGCCATGGATACGGCAGCTTACAGTTTTTTAGATTCAATGGCTACCAGCTATCCTGATGAAATTTTACGCAACAGCGAAGCTTTTGTATCGTTGTGGTACGCGCCAAAAATTTTAGCCAAAATTGCAATGATAGCTCCAGAATCAACTAAACGTTATTTTGCGGGTTCTTCTAAAATAAAGGACATACTACTCAACGATACTACCACTATTTTTCAAACGCTTCGTACAATCAATACAAAATTGCCGGCTAGAACGAAAGCCTATTTTCTACTCGATCCAATTGAACGGAAGCGAATTTCGCTTTTTCAGGCTGATACACTTTCTTCTTCAAAAGGAAAGGTATTTGCTTCGCTTGTAGAGGTTATGAGACAAAAAAAGCCATTGGGATTGTATTCTGTAAACAAAGAACTCGACTATATGTCCGTTGATATTGCTCGTGGCCTATCGTTGAAGTCAGATGCTGCTATAGTGAACTACTATCAGATTACGGAATACAATAAGGAAGAAATCATCGCTGTATTAATCTATGGCTATAAAGAAATGTATCCCATCGACTTTTCAAATATGTTAAGCATTTTGTTACGCAAGGGTGAACTTCAGGTGGAGACAGTTTTTTTCGAAAATTTCCCTAAAAACAAATTGGCAGATTTTGTTCGGTTTTTGCAACAACAAGATAAACTTGAACAGTTCATTCGAATTTCCGGTGAGCAAAACAGCTTGTACCTAAAATCGCTATTTTCTTATGAAAAACCACTAGATGACTTGACACCAGACTTGAGTAATGCATCGATTGTTGTCAAAGAAGAAGCAGTTCCAATTCCACAACGGAAAAAAGAGGATGTTGTGTCAATAAAAAAAGAGGATGTCAATCTAGCATTGGCGAAGATCGAGGAAAGAATAAAGGTTGACCCAAAAGTAGAAGAAATAAAACCCTTGCTCCAAGCTGAAGAAGAAATAATAGAACCCGTGCATTTTAATTTTACAGATGAACAAAAACAAAAATTAATATATAAGAAGAACATTTATGCTTCATTACAAAACATAGAGGCCTTTATCAACGAGCCTTTTGCCAAAGAAATTTTGTTATATGCAGCAGAAATAGAGCCGGATGAGGTGTTTAAGAGAGTAGAAAAGTTTAAGTCAAAATATTTCGTGCAGGAAGTGTTGGAAAAGGCAGCACTGCAAGCCCCAGTTTCGGCAAAAAAATATTTGGTAAATCCGTATCATTTGGTCACGGTCTTGCTTACCCAAAGCGAAGATCCTTTTATCAAAAAGATGATAGAAATTAATATGACTACCGGGTTTAAATCTAAACCGTATCTATTGATTAATCAGCTTACGAACAATGAGATGAACATTGAAACAGCTGTGGCTATCTGTAATAATCAAGACAAATTGTTTAAGGAGTTGGTAAGCCTAGTAGCGAAAAAAAACTATGTAGGGCAAAACAGTATTGAAAAAGAGTTTTCTTATTATGCGTTGCGTTTTATTCGCGATATTAATGATAAGGTTGCTCTGCCAGAAAGCATTCGCTTTGCTACGCTTGATAATTTAACTAAAGACGAATTGTATTATGCCACAGTATATGGAAGGGAGGAGGTGTTCAATAGTACATTTCTTGGCATCTTTGCCCGGTTCGAAAGCTCTCTTCAACAAATGGATGACAGCGCTTTCCAACGTTTCTTAGCGCTGCCAAAGTTGAGAACATTTATTGCGCTCTGTGCAACAAATTATAAGCTCTCAAAACTGCTATCTTATTTCTCTAACGGGCAGCGAGAAGTGCTTTTGGGTCAATTAGTTATGCATCTGGACGAAAGCGATAATTCTTTTGATGATGCCGTAATGGTTTCAGAAACAATTGCCAATACAAACAGCGAAGAAATTTTATCGGCAATCGGAAAAAACATAAAGCAACAATATACTACTTGCGATTCGCTGAGCGACTCTAAATGTATGACTATCTATGGAATCTTAGCGGGTCTGTGTAAAGACAAAGCCGTTTTCGAAAAAAAGTGGTTTTATATGATGTCGAAAAAATATCAAGCATCTGAATTGGCCACACTTCAATTCAAAATAATGGATACGGATGAAAAAATTGTCGAACGCATGTACTTTTATGACGATCCGGATGGACGTGCTTCGTATATGAGCTTCTTGTCTTCTTTCAGAAACTCGGGAAGTTGGAAACTAGAAGAATTTTTCAGCTACGTTAAAGTAACGAGTACTGTTGGCAAAGGGATAGAAATTTTTGCTAATAAGCCTTCGTATGAGGAAAGCGGTGAACAAAACATCAACAAAGCTTTTGCTGAATTCGGATACAAACCTGCAATAATTATACATCGCGGTCATAGTTTTCATACAGAAAAGACATTAGAAAAAATTCCGCCATCGGCTAAGCTTGTTTTTATTGGATCTTGTGGGGGTTTTTACAAAGCCTCAATTGCAATCAAGAACGCACCCGATGCGCATATTATTGCAACACGTCAAATTGGAACACAACAAATTAACGACCCAATTATTTTTTCCATTAACGAAGCGTTTCGTCAGCGCCAAGACATACAATGGCCTAGTTTTTGGGAGAAATTAAAACAACAGCTCGGAAATTACTCGCTATTCTACGATTATGTTCCTCCGCACAAAAATATAGAATCGCTATTTCAAAGGGCTTATTATAAAACATTTGGACTATAGAACTATGGCAAAACCACTAACCATTTTTTGTTTGCTCTTTGCCTTATCGCAAGCCTGCTATTCGCAGAAGGAAAACGATCCTATCTTTTACTTGATAAAAGAAAAAAACAGAATTGATAAGTTAGATGGAAAACTCGATGGACGTTTGAAGCTGGCAGATTCTACGCGAACTGCATTGGCCAACAAAATTTATTTTACAACAGTCGATTCTATATGGCGACTAATGTTAAAGGTGGACGTAAATGAAGGACAGCGCGACTCAATAGCGTACTATCTATACTATACATTGACACGTGTGCGCAACCTAGATGTAAATGCGCTAGACAAAGATAATCGAGAGATTACCAATATTCTTCACATTCTAGACGGTATATACAAGAACGATTTGTTCAGCGCACTCAAAACAAATGTTCTGGTTTCAATTAAACAGGTTTCCTTATATAGTTTCCGGCCCGAGACTGAATCTTTTTTATTGTATGCTGCAACGAATTATCCGGAAGAGGTGGTTGAAAATTATCATCAGTATCGGGATCGGCCCTATCGGAATAAAATTGTAGAACGTGCGGGTAAGGTTGCCCCAAACGAAATGAAAAAGTATGTGTTAGATGGAAATCCTATCAACAAGATATTTAAAGAGAGCAAAGAACCGGCTGTACAACAAATTCTGAAAATCACCGAAAGCATAGGAAAGCGCACACGATCTTATGTTCTGATGGATCCCATTGTGAGAGGCGAAATGACGCTGGCCTCAGCAGATGCCGCTACAAAAAAACCAGTAGTGTTTCTCAAAAAAATGATTCAGATTCGAATGCAGAAGGATCCAATAGGGGAGTTTTCTTTGGAAAAGGAATTGGAAATACAATCGCTGAAATTTGTAAGGAACTTGAACGAGTTACACAATGAGCCCGACAGTAAACGATTTGCATCTATCGACAATTTTACTCCAGAGCAGTTATATACGCTTATCGTTTATAGTGAAGAAGAAGTCTTTACATCCTCATTTAACGGGTTGCTGAAACGTTTTCTCGCCAAAATGGGAAAAACAAAGGGTTTTGTCTTTTTGAAATCTGTGGGCATGAATCGCTATAGAACATTTATTAAACAATGCGCTTCTTTTGGAAAGCTAGATGAATTTATGGCCACTATGACTGTTGACGAGCAAAAGGCGTTATTGAAAATGTTCGTTTGTGGTTTGGATGATGCAAGTACGAGTATAGATCAAGCAGTGGAGGTGGCCGATACTTATACAGGAATCAGCGATGAGGTGTTATTGGCCTTTATTCGGAAAAATATTCGGGAAGAGTATAAGCGTTCACAACAAACCAAATCGCGCGAAGGTGTGGCTATTTATGGTTTGTTGACGAGTCTTTTTAATAGCGGTCGAGAATTCAATGAAGACTGGTACGAAAACATATCAGAGAAATACGGTATCCCCGATATAACTATGCTGAAAAATGCTACCCTGTTCCAACAAAACAAAGCGTCTGTTTGGCATATGTATTTTTATGATGATGAGGATGGCGGTGCTTCGTTTAAATCTTTCATGAACACATTTGCAGATAAAAACTGGGTTAAGAAAGAAGAAGATTCAATACATGTAGTTATTCGCTCGGTAAAAGGTCGGCCTGTGGTCATATATGCCAATAAGCCGAAGGCTGAATATGAAGGACAAGCATATATAGAACGAATATTAGACAGCGCTGGTATTCAACCGGATGTGTTGATTCACCGTGGACATAGCTATTACGCTTCTAAAACGATTGAGAAAATTAAACCTTCAGCAAAACTTTTCGTGTTGGGCTCATGTGGAGGTTATCATAACCTTTCGGGAGTGATTCAACGTGCTCCGGAAGCACATATTATTTCATCGAAACAAATTGGTGTACAAGGCGTTAACAACCCAATGCTGAAACTCATTGCAGATGCAGCTAGAGAGGGCAGAGATATAGAGTGGGCACAGATTTGGTCAGATCTCGACAAGCAATTGAAGGGTACCGAATCCTACATTCGATTCGTAGACTACATTCCTCCTCACAAAAACGTAGGTGCTGTATTTATTCGTTCATACATGAAATTAACAGGAGCAATTCAATAAGATTAATGATGCAACAATTCACATTAGAAGAACTTAATGCCGCTGAGGCCAAAGTAAAAAGCGGAGCCGATTTTCCAAACTATATGAATGAGCTCATAGAGATGGGAGTGATTCGCCTAGAAACCTTTGTTGAAGACGGAAACACTGTTTTTCACGGGGAAAGAAACTATGCTGTAACAGCCGATTCAAAATATTCACCATTGGCTATAGCGGAAACACATAATGCGCAGGAGTTTCAAGCTGATTTGAAGAGACATCAACGCGGGGAAACCGACTTTTTTACCTTTTGTGCAGATTGTGCTAAAACGGGTGTAAATAAATGGATAGTAAATGTTGCGGAAAAAACCTGTACTTATTTCGATCTTTCTGGTGAGAAGGTTTTAATTGAAAGCATCCCTCTATAGGTAGGCTCTAGAAAGCAGATCTTACCTACTTCTTCGCTCATGCATCGCCTTCATCAACTCACGTTTGAAGTCTTCTTCAACTTGCACAAGAAGGTTTAACTTTTCTTTGCCAATAGCTTGTTCGAATTGAGGTTTAAATCGTTTCTTCAAATCCAATTTTTTTTGCTCGAATTCTAATTGCTGATCGGCCGTTAGAGGAGTTCCGTCTTTATCGTCTGCTTTGAAGTTCTGACGAAGCGTTTTCATATCAGTACGGTAAGCGTTATAAACCGGCCAAAAGCGTTGTGCTTCTTCAGGTGTAAGTTTTAGATGTTCAGTGATATAGGCGATACGGAAAGACTCTACACGTTCGTGGCGACCTTTATCTTGTGGTTGTTGAGCTGTTGCAGAAAGCGCAAGGCTTAAAAGCAAGATGTTGATTAACATTTTCATAACTATATTTTTTCGTTGTTTAGTTCACTATTGTAATAGGCATTTAACTCTTCTTCATTTAAGGACGAATTTTCGAGTATGCTTTTATTGTCTATACTTTCCCAATCTTTTGTCAAAATTGCTTCATCAAACTCGTCATTGTTTTCGGCAATATAGGCTTGAATCTCGCTGTTGCTGAGCTGTTGAGTACTTGCAATGACTGTATAATTTTGCGTTGAATTGTTCGACAAGAAGATTGTTCCACAAAATATAAACGCACAAAAAGCTGCAAAACCCATCGCAAAACTTGGTCTGAAAAGCAAATCGAGCAATCGATCCAAAACATTTATTTTGTCTGACGCTTGCTTTTTAGTAGGTGATGATTGGCTTTGAATTTGTTTCCAAGTACTCGCCTGCATTTGTGCAAAGAAAGCATCAGAGATAACGGCCTCTTTATTCTTTTCAAGAGAAGCTAATAGTGGAGCAATAGGTTGTAGTTCTTTTTGTTTCTCTGTTGCACGAATAGCGCTCATCACGTTTTCGTTCACGGCAGAAAAGAAAGCAGCCGGAACCGCATCGTTCTCACGTTTTTCAACATTGGCTAAAACAGGAGCAATGTGTTTTAATTCTTCTCGTATGTTATTGTCTGTTTTCATTTTCGTGTCGTTATGACCATTCAAAACGCAAAAGGTTTAATTGATTGCAAATTATTCTTCACGTAAAAGCGCTGCTTCTATTTTTTGTGCTGCATGAAAATACGATGCTTTCAGCGCACCAACAGAGGTTTGTAGCACTTCGCTCATTTGTTCATAAGGCATTTCATCGTAGTAACGGAGGTTGAAAACAATGCGCTGTTTTTCCGGCAATGCGGCAATGGCTTTCTCTAATTTCGCCTGAATTTTATCGCCATCAATATCCGCCCCACTGCTTTGTACATAGTTTTGTGGCGCGGAAGAATTGCCTTCTTCGTCATTATCTAGACCAAAGCCACCCTCAAAAGAGATAGAAGAATGTTTCTTTTCCTTATTCAAAAAATTGATGCTTTCGTTTGTAGCGATTCTGTATAACCACGAAAACAACTGTGATTCAGCACGGAAATTGTCTAAACCCTGCCACGCTTTAATAAAGGTGTTTTGGAGCACATCGCCCGTATGGTCGTGATTGTTCACGATTCTTCGAATATGCCAATACAGTTTTTGCTGATATTTTTCCATCAACAAATTAAACGCGCGCTCACGAGCTCCATTGTGAAAGAGTTCTAATAAAGCACTATCGGTCATATCTTCTATTTTCGGTTCAACACTTTTTTCGCGGCTTGGTACACGTTTACTGTTTCCAATCCGTATTTAGCCAGCAATTGATCGGGTGTGCCACTTTCGCCAAACGAATCGTTTACGGCCACAAACTCGGTTGGTGTTGGTTTCGCTTTCGCCAAACAAGTAGCGATGGTACTTCCCAAACCGCCAATTACATTGTGTTCTTCGCAAACTACAGCACATCCGGTTTTGCTCACTGAGCGTATGACCGCCTCTTCGTCCAAAGGTTTAATGGTGTGTATATTGATGAGTTCAACCGAAACGCCTTCAGCTTCCAACTGACGAGCTGCCTCCAAACTTTTCCAAACCAAATGTCCTGTAGCAAAGATGGTGACGTCTTTTCCTTCGTTCATTAAAACGGCTTTGCCAATCTCAAAGGTTTGATTTTCAGGTGTAAAATTAGGCCATTTCGGACGACCAAAACGCAAATAGGCCGGACCAACGTGTTCGCCCAGCGCCAATGTTGCCGCCTTTGTTTGATTGAAATCGCATGGATTAATTACTGTCATGCCCGGTAACATTTGCATTAAACCGATATCTTCCAAAATTTGATGCGTTGCACCATCTTCGCCAAGAGTAAGCCCAGCATGCGATGCAGCAATTTTCACGTTTTTGCCTGAATACGCTACCGACTGACGAATCTGATCATACACACGCCCCGTAGCAAAGTTGGCAAAGGTAGTAGCGAAAGGAATTTTTCCGCCAATGGTCATACCCGCAGCTACAGAAATCATATTCGCTTCGGCAATACCGCACTGTACAAAACGTTCAGGGAATTCTTTTACAAAATCATCTAGTTTCAACGAACCTAACAAGTCAGCACAAAGTGCCACCACATTCGGATTTTTTCTGCCCAATTCCAGCATACCAACGCCAAATCCGGATCGTGTGTCTTTTCCGCCTTGGTCGGTGTAATCTTGTAACGCCATGATGTATTTATTTTTTGATGATTTATTTATTGTTCAATGCTCCAGGTAGTTTCGTCTTTGCCGTCTTTCACTTTAATGTTCAGTTCATTCAGCGCATCTCTGATTTTATCGGAGCTCGCGAAATCTTTATTGGCGCGTACTTGTTTGCGCAATTCTAAAATCAAATTCATTAAGCCTTCGGTTACATTGTTGTCTTGTTCTTCTTCTTTATCTAAACCAAGAATATCTCTGAAGAATACGGTAAACGTGGTTTTCAGCAACGCGTACGTTTCTGCATCCAATGTTCCAATCGACAAAACGCCTTCTTTGTAAGCGTTAATTTTTTTACTCATATCGAACAACACCGCAATTGATTCAGCCGTATTGAAATCGTCATTAATATTAGCGTAGATAGCTTCGCAAAACTGTTTCACATCGAGCACTTCTTGTGCGTCAACTGTTCCGGCTTTGTGCTCTAGCTTTGACAACGTTTTATAGCAGTTCAACAACCTTGTGAAACCTCTTTCTGCCGCTTGTAGTGCACCATTTGAAAAGTCGAGTGTTGAACGGTAATGACTTTGCAACATAAAGAAGCGCACCGACATTGGGCTGTAAGCCTTTTCCAATAAAGGATGCGTTCCACTGAACAGTTCTTTCGGTAGGAAGGAATTGTCTAACGACTTGCTCATTTTTGTGCCATTCACAGTTAGCATGTTGGAATGCATCCAATAACGCACCGGTGTAACTCCGTCTGCGCCTACACTCTGCGCAATTTCACACTCGTGATGCGGGAATTTCAAATCGAAACCACCACCATGAATATCGAATTGCTTACCCAAATATTTTGTTCCCATAGCCGAGCACTCTAAGTGCCAACCCGGACAGCCTTCGCCCCATGGCGAATCCCATTTTTGCAAAGCGGCTTCCGGTGTTTTAATCCAAAGCGCAAAGTCGTACGAATTGCGTTTATCGCTGGTTCCGCTCAAATCACGCGTTACCTCCAAAAGATCGTCAACATTACGTCCACTGAGTTTGCCGTACTCGTGTTTCTCCATGAATTTTTTCACATCGAAATACACTGAACCATTGGATTCATAACCGTAACCATTGGCAATAAGGCGTTTCACCATTTGAATTTGCTCCACAATATGTCCGGTTGCTGTTGGCTCAATGCTAGGCGGAGTAAGATTAAAAACAGCACACACTTCATGAAAAGAGTTCGTGTATTTCTGCACAATCTCCATAGGCTCCAGTTGCTCCAGCTTTGCTCTTTTCTCGATTTTATCTTCACCCGCATCGCCATCATCGGTTAAGTGACCTGCATCGGTGATATTACGCACATAGCGCACTTTGTAGCCTAAGTGCGTAAGGTAGCGCAATACGATATCG
Organism: Darwinula stevensoni; assembly: GCA_905338385.1. Taxonomy (NCBI): domain Eukaryota; kingdom Metazoa; phylum Arthropoda; class Ostracoda; order Podocopida; family Darwinulidae; genus Darwinula; species Darwinula stevensoni. The sequence goes on along the minus strand of CAJPEV010003732.1, from coordinate 16,013 downwards.
AACGTAAGAAAGGTGCGGAGGTTGCCCATATGCACTTCGTTATACACGGTAGGACCACAAGTATAAAGCCCTACTAAAGGCGGATTAATGGCTTCAAACTTTTCTTTTTGTCTGCTGAGTGTATTAAAAATGTGTAGGGCTGTTTCCGGCATCGTTGTCGTTTATTAGGCTGAAAAATGTTGTGGGACAATGATACTAAAAAAGAGAAAAAGATAGGCGGAAATGGGGGGCGAAATCAAGAACCTTTTTATAAAAGGTACCATTGGAAAAAACAATAGCTCTTTGTCCAACTTAAACAAAGAGCTATTATAAATTAGAGACAATTGTTTTCGAGTAACAAGCCTAACTTGCAGTATAATTTACTTGTTTAATAATTTTTGCTTTTGTGTGTCATATTCTTCTTTTGTAAGAACACCACTATCAAGTAATTCTTTCAGCTTTTTAAGTTCGTCAGCAAGGCTAGATTGATTTTGTTGAATAATGACAGGTTTGTCGGCTTGTTCTTTTTTTAGTTTTGATGCGGGAGTGATTAACTCACCGCTTTGAATTGCAGTCTCAACATTTATTCCGCTATTACCCGCAGGGTATCTAAAACCAAAGTAAGTAGTGTATCCAATTTTATCACTTCCGCTTTTTTGTATTTTATCAATTATTGCAAATTTGCCATTAAGACTAGAATTGTATGGTAGAGACTGAGAATTAAAAAAATTGGGGAGTAAGTAAACATAATTAAAATTGCCATTAGGATTTGAACCGCGACCAAATCGTAGGGTATCACCAACAGTGTATAGGGTACCATCTTCACAGGTATAGGTAATAATTTCTTCTTTCCCTTTTTTTTGTGAAAACGTAGCAGAGAATGCCAAAAGCATTCCTAGGAATAAAATTGATTTCTTCATTGTTTATTGTTTTGGGTTTGTTTACTAATTAAAAGAAAATTCCGATTTCCAAGAACTTGAAAAGTTTTTTTCAATGGTCTTAAAAGCCTCAAAGATAGCTCCAGCCCAATAATTTCTGAGACCACTACCTCTTGGATTAACTTCAAGCTTTTTAAGTAAAACTATTTCTTTTGTTTCCATGTTAATTACTACAAAATCAACAAAAGCTTTTGTAATGTCTTTATTAAAACTTTCTATCAGAAAAAAAACACCCAACCCTTTGTTTGTTGGCAGATTAAATGTTTTTACGTGCTTTAATATCTCTTCTTTAGTATAATTTGGTGTTTTGTAACCAGAAATAGAGTCTATGTTTGCTGCATAATTCAATTTCATTATATTTTCAATGTTTGGAACAATGTTTTTGTTGTTTGCTAAAGCTTTAATATTGTATTTATCGAATTCGCCCGAAACCAAATTATTCCATGCCTTAAAATAAGCATTTTTGGTTGCTGGGTTTCCATTGGTACCTAGTGCTTCAGAAAAATCTCCAATTAAAACAACCTTTGAAAAATCCATACCTAAGTAGGTAATATATCTATAATTAGGGTTGTAAAGGTTTTGAACATCTTGAGATGCTTGAGTTTGAGCAAACAAACTCAATGATGTTAAAAAAGAAAAAAACAAGCTAAATGGCTTAATCATAAATAAATGTGGTATAGGGTTTCAACTCTTTAAAGTTACTTGAGCTAATGTAAAAAAACAAGTTTTCGATTTTCTTTTTTTGTTACTCAACAAAAGCATCTGCTCGTCAGCCAAATAGACATTGTGTTTTTGTTTAATGCGTTTCTATCGCAACAAAATATTCTCCGCCACGAAACAATTGTAGTCCGGAATAGCAAACGTAGCATCAATTTTTTGTAACGAATCGATAGCATTGCGGAGGCCTTGTTTACGAAGCGAAAAACTCGTATTCCAAATGGTTTGCGCGAGCCATGTTTTTATTTCTGCTTCGGTGAGGTGAAAACGCTTTTGCAATTCAACTGTTGAATTAGGATCTTTCACGAAGTCGATACAGAAGTTGTTCATTATGGCTAAAACGTTATGAATCGATTCGCCTTTTTCGCCAAGAATATTTTTGTTAGCCGTAACTAAAAAACTCGACCAAGATGCCGAAAACTCGCCAATCATCTTTAATTCGCCTGATTCAACATGCGCTTTGGTGGTGTATTTTTCCCAATAGAACAAATCGGTTTCGTTGTTTACCAAAGAATGAACGGCACCTTGTAAACTTTTGATTTCAACCAGTTCGTAATCAGCAATAGATTCGCCTCGCTGTTCGGCATGGATCAATGCCATAAGGTGTGAGCCTGAGCCGGGTCTGCTGATGGCAATCTTTTTAGCCGATTCGTCATACACCGATTTTATATTCGAACGCGCTCCCGTGAAAATGCCCCACACCAAAGGCGAAGAGATATATTCCTTCACCACCACCGCTTGTAAGCCTTTTGATACAGCCGATAGAAAACCTTCTGTGAGCAAAATGGCTAAATCGAGTTCGTTGTTTTTCAGCGCAGCCACCATTTCACCGGTTCCTCCGGCATAGTAGTTCCAGTCTACACGAATGTTGTGTTTTTCGAACAGTTGCTGTTCAATAGCCAGTTGCCATGGCAAGTTGAAATGTTCGGGAACACCGCCAATTTTAATGGTTACCACAGCGGTTATTTATCTTTCTTTTCCTTGAACAACTCTTTTTCTTCCACTACTTGCACTAAGTCTCCGTTTTTCAATGTTTTTGAAATGAGTTTAAATGGCGCTTTGATTACGTCTTTGCCGGATGTTAGTCCGCTTGTAATTTCGATGTGTGAAGCATCTTGAATACCTGTGGTTACAACAACCGCATTCGCTTTGCCGTTCTCCACCACAAACACTACTTCTTTCATGTCTTTGAGTTCCTTCGCATCAAAATTATCGTCTTTTTTGTACGAAGTCGTTTCCTTGTTTTTCAATTCGCTTTCTTCACGCGTTGTAACTGCTTGAATAGGCACAGAAAGTACATCACCCTTCGATTGTGTTTTTATATCTACAGTAGCCGACATACCCGGACGGAATGGATACGCCTGTCCGTATTCCGGATGAATCAATTCCGCATAGGATTCTTTCAACAACTTCACTTTTACAGAAAAATTGATGGCTTGCGAAGTACTTACAATACCGGTGCTTGTAGCCGATGAATAGGCGATTTGTGTTACCACACCTCTGAATTTTTTGGCACGATAAGCATCCACTTCCACAACAGCCGTGTCGCCAATTTTCACCCGCAACACATCGTTTTCGTTCACATCCACTTCTGCACGCATGTTGTTCAAATCGGCAATGCGAATCAATTCAGTTCCGGCCATTTGCGCGGTTCCTACCACACGCTCGCCCAATTTCACATTCAACAAAGAAACAATCCCACTGATAGGCGCATAGATTCTGGTTTTGCCTAAATTATCTCCGGCCAATTTGCGTTGTGCTTCCGAAGATTTTACGGAAAATTGAGAAGCGTTATACTGCTCACGACTTGTCTCGAAAGCCGCTTGAGCAGTACGTAAGCTCATTTTCGCTTGGTCGAATTCTTGATCGGAAATAATTTTTTCGTTATACAATTGTTTTTGGCGCTCGAAGTTGCGTTGTGCTTGTTCGAATTGCGTTTGTTGATTTTTCAACGTGGCTTCAGCACTCAATAGATTAGCTTTCACTTGACTCACATTCGCAGACGCTTGACTGGCTTGCGATTCATAGATGGAAGGGTTAATTTCCACTAACAGTTCTCCTTTTTTCACGCTGTCGCCTTCTTTCACATATAAGCCAATAATTTCGCCCGAAACTTCAGACGATAATTTCACTTCCGTTTCCGGATTAATTTTCCCACTGGCTGTAACGGTTTCCACAATGGCGCGCTTTTCGGCTTTTTCTACGGCCACTTGTTGCAAGTCGCCTTTGCCGAACCAATTCTTTTGTTTTCCAATCACAGCGATGATGAGCATCAACACAACAATGCCGAGCAAAACACCTATCAACGTTTTATTTTTCATTAGTCAGTCTGTTTTTTATTGTAAGCTGATTGGTTTTCCTTGATAGAAATCCAATATTTTTAAATCCAATACGTAAGTATATTTCGCTTGAATGAGTTGCGATTCTGCACGCAGCAAGTTGGTTCTGGCTTGTTGCAGCTCGAAGGTGTTGGCCAATCCAACATCAAAACGTTTTTGATATACATCAAACGATTTACGTGCGGCAGCGGCTGATTTGTCGTTGGCAACGAAAGATTCTTGCGCAGCCTTAGCGTTGTTGTAGGCCTGTTGAATGTCTTGTCTTAATCTGTTTTTCTGATTGTCGAGCTCAAAGGTGCGTATTTGTTGCTGAATTTTTGCGTTAGCGATATTGTTCATTCGCGACCAGCCGGCTAGGATTGGTAAGGAGAGGTTAAAACCCACCACTTTGCTGAAGTTGTTTTTAAACTGATCATTAAAACCAACGGGCTCTGTTACATAGGGTACAACAGAAACAACACGTGTTGCTTTATTAAAATAATTATCGCTCATGCTGAAATTCGCACTGATAGTGGGACTTAACGAACCCAATGCAACTTTACGTGTAAAAATAGCGCTGGCAACTTTTGCTTGTGCACTTTTAATAGAAGGTTGGTTATAAACAGCTGTTTGATAAATGTCGGAAGCATTAAGCGTTTCGAAGTTAACAGCCATGTTTTCGGCAACAGAGGGCGACTCAATGTCAAAGTCAACAGAATCGCTGAGTTGCAGCGCTAATTTTAATTGTAGTAAGGCAATCGCCACATTATTTTTAGCTTGAATCATGGACGCTTTATCGCGAGCAAGTTGAGCTTCAAACTCATACAAGCCTGTTTCGGCAAGTGTTCCCGACTTTGCCTGAGTCTTTGCTCTAGTTAATTGAGCGTCAGAGATATCAACTTGTTTTTCGGTTGTTTTCAGCAATTCTTTGTTCAATAAAATTTGCAGAAAATAGTTGGTGAGCTGGAGTACAGTATTGTTAACGGTGTTTTCTTTGTCGAACTTTGAAGCCTCCTGTTCCGCTTTGTTTCTATATATGGTGTTTACTTTTTGAAAGCCGTTGATAAGGGTTAAGCTCGCATTTAGATTAAAATTGTAATTCGCGCCACTATTGATGGTTGGCAATAGGTTTAAGCCACTTTGAAGGGTGTTGTTGGCGGCTATTTTTTCGTACAGTTCCGCTTGTTTAATTTGAACATTGTTTTGAACAGCATATTCAATGCAAGAAGGTAACGTCCATTTCTTTTGGGAAAAAGAAACCATTGAGGTTAAGAGGAAAACGAAAAACAATCCAAGGTGTTTCACAAAATAAAATTGAGCCACAAAAGTAGGAGAAATAAACGGAGTAGAAACAGGGTGCGCATTATTTCTGAAAAATTAGAAATCGAGCGCTTTGTGGATGCGATTAATTTGCGCTCGGTGGTGTTTGAAATGAATGTTGCACAAATTCACCCATTCTGCACAATTCAAGTAACCAAGAAAAGGGTGTTTAGTTTTTAAATCGGGATCCGAATGTGGAATTTTCAACACGAATTCGTTGACCAATGCTTTTATCTCCGTCAGTTTTTGCACCAGCTGTTCTTTAGATTCGGGTTGACGGGGCTGAACAGCCACTTTATCGGGCATTTTAATTTTTACAGTGGGCATTTTTTCAAACAGAAAGATGGGGTATGCGATTAGCTTTTTGGACTTTCCCTTTACAGCAGATTCGCCACTCAGGCATAGCGCTGCATTCTTGAAGAAAAAGCCCTTGGAGGCCATCCAAACATGAATGTATACTTGTCCGATAGACCAGCTGTTTTCGTCCGGTTGCAGTAATAATAGCTCGAACGTGTAGTTGTCGAGTGAACGTATATACGCATCAATGGTTTGATGTGTTTTTGCTTCCAGCTTGTTGGATGACATAAATTTCAATTTAAGGGTTGTTTCCATTTGTTTGGGATGCCCATAGTTTGGTGCGCTTCTTCCATTTTTTTGTTGATTTGGCAGGTGAGAATATGCCAAAACATAACAAAATCGGAACCTAAACTATATAGCGGGTATACGAAAGTAGCCGGTCTGTTTTTTTCAAAAACAAAATGCCCGAACCAAGCAAAACCATATCCAAAGAAGGGAACAGCAAACAATAGGTATCCATTTTGAGTAGCCAAACCACCAACAAAACTAGCAATTACAAAAAATGTTCCCACAAAATGTAAGTAATGGTTAATGGGGCGTCCATGTTCTGTCAGATAATAAGGATAAAACTCTGAAAATGAGGAATAAACCTTGCTTGTTTCCATGATGATAGAATTTAATATAAAGATAATCAAAACAAACCAAAGGCAAAACCAATGTAAATTCTTGACTTCTATTGCATAAAATAGTAAGTTTGCCTAGTTTATGAATAAAAAGACTGGGCTGTTTTGGATTGGGTTGCTGATTATTGGATTGAATTCCTGTAAGTTGTTTTATCCCAATCAGATGTTTAAGCAAAAAGACTATCAATATTTTGAGTTTGCTCGTAAGCAAATGGACGAGTATTTGATTGAACCTGGTGATCAATTAACACTACAGGTATATTCAAGAGATGGATTTCGACTTATAGATGTTTTGGGTGGTGGAGTCTCTTCAGCGGGGGGAACAAACGGATCGTCTCAAACTAATGGTGCGACAACATCAAACCATATAACGTATTTGGTTGACAAAGAAGGATTTGCTAAAATCCCTATCTTGGGTGACTACTATGTGAAGGGGTATTCTCATGCGCAACTAGAAAAAGAGCTTGCACAAAAATACGCATCTCTATTTGTAGATCCATTTGTTATTATTAAAGTGACGAACCGTAGAGTTTTTGTTTTTAAAGGCACAACTGGTGCTGTTGTTCAGTTAAATGAAGCTCCTACTTCTCTTATTGAAATTTTAGCAAAATCGGGAGGGCTGGATAGATCCCTAAAAGCATATAAGATTAAAATTATTAGAGGCGACTTGAAGAATCCGGAAGTACACCTAATAGATTTATCAACGCTTGAGGGGTTAAGAACAGCAGAATTAACAATGCAACCTAATGACATTGTATATGTTGAGGACAGAAAACGGATTATAAGAGATGCTTTCACGGAAGCATTACCTCTTTTTTCCGGAATAACCACGCTAATTAGTTTCATCCTATTAATAAAGACACTTGGAAAATAACCAAAATAGTTTTGATATACTACAGGATGAGGATCGACTAGCTAACCCAGTAAAAGAGTTTAATGTTGGTTTGTTTGTATATGTACTTAACAAAAGTATCCTATGGATTATTCTGTTAACTATTATTACTATTGTGATCTCTCTGGTGTACTTAAGATATGCGCCCAAAATATACGAATCTAACGCTACTGTGCTTTTTTCTTCGGAAAAAAAGGCACAGCTTTTAGGGGTAGAGAAAATCGCTATTGAACAAGACAATGCCGCTATTAATAGAGAAATACAACTGTTTAAGTCGAGATTACTTGTAGAAAGGGTTGTAGATAGTTTACCTCTTCAAATGGCGTATTTCAAAGAAGGGAAAACCAAGTTTATTTCGGAGGAACTATATAACAGCTGCCCCTTTGAGCTATCAATGGAAATAAAAGACCAAGATATTCTTAGTGTTCCAATTTACATTAACTTAATTGATGGAGAGAAGTTCTCAATCAACCATATTTATAAAGACGGGGAGTTTGAGCGCATATATAAATTCGGACAAACTGTATATTCCCCTTCCTTTAAAGGTATTGTTACAAAGAAGAGAAAGACATTTACGAAAGACGATTTTCGGGGTGTTTTCTATGTCAGAAAATATGACAAATCGGTAGTTATAGCAGATTTGATCAATAAGGTATCTATTGAGCCTTTAGACTTTAAAACAAAAAGTTTTAAAATAAGCTATAAAGATAAAAATGCTGCAAAGGCTCGCGATATCATCAATATGATGATTAAAGTATTTGTAGACTATGATGTTGAAAAAAAGCGGGAAGGATTTGACAATATTATCGCCTTCTTAAACAATCAAATAATGCTATCTGAACAAGGTAATTCTTCATTTGAAGATTCTTTATCAATGTTAAGAGCTCAGTTTGGGTATATGGACGAAAATGAACTACAGAACCTTTCAGCCGAAATGACTGAGACTAACAAAACAATAAGGGGGCTAACGCAAGATTTAATTTCTATAAGAGCGCTTAAAAAGGCGCTAAATAACAATGAAATTTCGACTATACCGTTGTTGACGCTACAAGAAGGAGATGTCAATTTAGTTTCCATAATTAGCAAAATAAATAGTTTAAAAAACGAGCGAAACCTAACGCTCTTAGATGTTACAACCGACCATCCGAGAGTTCGTCTCTTAGATCAGCAAATCCAAGATTTCACAACTGAGCTAAACAATAATCTAAACAATGCTATAGTTATAATAGATAGTAAATTAAATCGGCTTACATCTGAAAGCACAGAAAAACTTGAAAAGATGTATGGTCTACCTCAAGTAGAATCAGGATTTAATAAATTAAACAAGATAAAAGAGTCAAAAGACAAGTTTTATTTTAGTCTGTTTGACCAGCGAGCGAATTATATGATTGCCAACGCAGGTGTAGTGTCGGATTATGTTATTCTTCAAAATGCCAACCTCCCAACTTCTCCAATTTCTCCCAAAGAAACAATGATTAAGTTAGCCGGAATTTTGCTGGGTATTCTTTTAGGGTTGTTATTGGTTGTTATACGCTATTTATTGCATAAGACAATTATTTCAATACAAGAGGTACAATATAAATCAAAGGCTCCTTTATTAGGTGTAATTCCAAGTTATGAAGAAAAGCTAGTTCGATCACAAATTGTTGTTACAAAAGACCCTAAGTCTACCATATCGGAAGCCTATAGGGGTATTCGTTCTAACCTTCAATTCATGAATAATACTCCTGGCCCTAAAGTTATCGCTACTACATCAACCATTCCAGGGGAAGGAAAGACCTTTACCGGGCTTAATCTAGCGGCAATTATTAGCCTATTAGACCAAAAAGTTATAATTGTTGATTGTGACTTGCGAAAACCCCGTATCAATAAAATTTTCGATTGTGATAACTCTATTGGTGTAAGTACAATTTTGAGCAATCAATCCAAAGAAGATGAGTGTATCTATAGCTCAGGAATAAAGAACATTGATATTATTCCTTCCGGACCGGTACCACCGAATCCATCAGAGCTTATATTGTCGAAGCGAATGGATCAAATGGTAGATTATCTTAAAACGAAATATGATTACGTTGTAATTGATACACCACCAATTGGTTTAGTGACCGACTCTTTGGAAATTTTACGTAAGGCCGATTTTCCTATTTATGTACTGCGTGCTGCGTATTCAAACCGGACATTTATTATCAACGCGAACAAATTAATTGAAGACAGTAAAATAGCGAAACTCTCTGTTATTCTAAATGATTTTGGTCGAGGTGCATCAAGTTACGGATACTATTACGGCTCTGGATCGGGTTATGGGTATGGCTACGGTTATGGATACAGCTATAACTATGGAAACCAAAAGGGTTATGGATATTATGGAGGGTCAGAGAAAAAGAAACAAACATTTATACAAAAAGTACTCACCAAAATTTTTACAAAAGCATGATATTCAATATAAAATATTGGCTGTTTTTCTTGTCTCTGTTTTTTGCAATGGCTGTTTTTATCTCCTTTCTGATTAATTGGCTTTTTTTGCGGTTTTCTTTCAATTTAGGCGCAAGAAATGATAAAACGGTAGAGCAGGTACGTTGGGCCTCTAACATAAAACCTTCTGTTGGAGGGTTTTCTTTTTTTATTGTTTTTTTGATTTCTATTGCATTTATTGGGGCAATGCCACGCCAAACGGAATGGTTGTTTGATAAGCGCATAATTGGCATCACAATAGCTTCTACTCTTGGTTTTTTAATTGGCTTAGCTGATGACACCTATAACACGAATCCATTGGTAAAATTTATCGGTCAACTAAGTTGTGCATTTATTTTAATTGTTTGTGATGTATATATCCATATTACAGAAGTTCCAGCTCTCGACTTTGCTTTTACTGCTTTTTGGGTAATTGGAATTATGAACTCCGTGAACATGTTAGATAACATGGACGGTATTACTGCGACAATCTCTGCAACAATAATTGTAGGATTTGTTGTTATAATTTTTTCAGACGGATCCATTAATCAAAACTTTTATTTAGTAATGATGGTAGGTGTTTTCGGTAGTCTTTTAGGCTTTCTTTTTTTTAATTGGAATCCCGCAAAAATATATATGGGGGATACGGGAAGTCAATTTTTAGGTGTATTTTTAGCGGCAGGTGGTATTGTTTATTTCTGGAAGTTCAAACAGCCAACGTCAGAACATTTTCAAATCCAACAGTTTGTGATACCTATGTTGTTTTTTATCGTTCCAATCATCGATACTTCAACAGTAACCATTAGGCGACTACTTAGAAGACAGTCTCCTTTCGTAGGCGGCAAAGACCACATTACACACCATCTAGCCTATTTGGGTATTAGCGATAGCAATGTTGCCATTATTCTCATTTTTACGTCTTTGATTTCAATGGGCGTTGCATTGCCTCTTTTATTCGATGTTTTCGAATGGTCTATCCAAACAACGTTAGGTTATTTTGCATACTTTGTTCTACTGTTTCTGATTTTCCAATGGCTCTATAACAAAGGGCTTAAGAAAAAACAGGAGCGAGAAGTTGTAATCAATCTCTAATTAACTAGGTTCCCAAAAACAGCAAAGCCTCCCGAAGGAAGCCTCACCGTTTTTCACCCCTGAAAAGAGATATATAAATTTTGTGTTGTAAATTAATGTAGGTAAAAGTATTTAAATTTCTTTATTTCCCAATGTTTTTTCCTACATCAAATGGAGTTGTTTTCCCTCTCAAATAAACAGTTTGATTACTAGTGTTTAATGCCAACTTTTTAAGAAACAAGGTTATATCATGAAGGGATACGGACTTTTTTTGGTGTTATTAACAGCATCTATATTTTTTGCGAGCGTTCTTGTTTTTCTTGGTCTCCCATTCTCTGCAACAATATACCATCTCGTAGGTATTTCCATAATTCACACTTGCTTTAACTTGATTTGGAATGCAGTAAAAAGCATTAACATACGGATCCTGTTCCTTTTTGTGTATCAGACAACAATTACATCGGTTTATTTTGCAATCTGTATTGGATTGGTATACTGGGGAGATATTCTTACCTTGAACATTCTCAAACCATATGTTTTAAACCTCAGTGATTTTTGCGCCTCTGTTGCTATTTCGCCATATTCCGTTTATCTATTTTTGCTTGCATTTCTTCTCGTCAATTTTTTGTGGGTTTTGTTGGTGTGTAAACAAATCAAACCCTATCCAGAAACTAGGATTTCTCACCATGCTGTTGTTTTATTCTTCATTTTGCTATTATTTTGTTTGCCTATTAAGCGTTTTTTCCATTTTAGAGGTGAACCTTTTTTGGTCTTTGCGTTTGATAAAATGTGGGGAGCGGCCGATAATCCATTCTTCAATCCCTACCGCACAAAAGTGGCAACAAACGACCGATTAGTTGCAGAGCAATATCTTTCTCAACACAACACCTCTCGAAATGTAATTTTAATTGTTTGTGATGCCCTACGTGCCGATCATTTACCCATGTATGGCTATGTTCGCAACACGACACCTTTTTTGAATCAACTTTGTTCAAAAGGAGAAATACAGAAAATCGAAAATTGTATTTCAACATCAGCCTCCACCATTTGTGGCATTCCGAGTCTTATGCAAAGTAAAGAATGGAAAAGTTGCACTTACGATGGCTTTACATTATTTAAGTTGTTCAAAAAACAAGGCTATCAAACCTCTGCTATTATTGCTGGAGCACACAAAGCTTGGTATAATATTGCCGGAACCTATACGCGTGATTGCGATTATTATTTTGATGGAATGAATGCGCCTGAGTATTATTTCAAAGATGACCGAGTGGTGTGGGAAGGGATAGAAAACAGGGTGTTTCAGCAACACAGTAATTTCCTTTATCTGCACTTGCAATCGCCACATGAAACAGCTTTGTTGCAAAAAGAATTTGCCATATGGAAACCTTACGAGAAAACAGCCGGAGGCATAAACGACAGGCTATTGCGCTTAACGAACCTCTACGACAATAAAATCCTTCAAGCGGATTTTACCATCAAAAAAATATTCCAAGAACTTGAACAGAAAGGCATTTTGAAAGACGCATTGATAATTATCACAGCTGATCATGGCGAAGGCCTTGGTGAACATGGTGTTGATGGCCATGTCGACTGGTTGTATCAAGCACAAACCCGAGTTCCGTTACTCATCATTGACAATCAAAAAAGATATCCTACCGGAAAATTCAGCCGACAAATTGATATTGCACCAACCATTGCTCAAGCACTTCATTTCGCTCTGCCTTCCTGTTGGCAAGGCGTTTCGTTGTTAGACGCCACAACCGTTCAATATTCTTTTCATGAAACCGGAAAGATTGGACTTGAAACAAAACAACAACAATACGCTATCATCAACAATGATGATTCGGTGATTTACAAGTACATTTTTACAAAAGATTTTAAGCAGGAAGAGCTCTATGAATTGAAGAACGATTCAACAGAGAAAAATAATTTAATCAACTTGGAAACCGCAAGACTAAAGCGATTTCGTTTGTTTGCACGGCAAAACTTCGCGCTTCATTTCGACTTAGGCGATTAAGGCCAAGAACTCATCTTCAGTGATAATGTTTATAGAAGGTATTGCCTTTGCCTTGGTGAGCTTACTTCCTGCACTTTCGCCTGCCACCAAATAGTTTAGATTGGCAGAAACGGCACTCAACAATTTTCCTCCATTTTCTTCTACCAATTGCTTTGCACGGTCGCGACCGAATTGCGTTAAAGTACCTGTAAACAAAAAGGTTTGTCCGTTTAGTTTGTTCGATGCCGATGCGTTTTCAGCCGGATTATTTACGGTGTTTAAGCCCAGTTTTTCTAAATCGTGGAGCAAATGAATGTTCGCTTCGTTGGTGAAAAAATCGTGTATACTGTTTGCCACTTTCGGCCCAATACCTTCAATCGCTATTAAGTCTTCAACCGTTTTTGTAGATAATTCATGGATAGATAAAATATGTCCTGCAATGTCTTTCGCTGTTCCTGTCCCCACATGCCGAACACCCAAAGCCACTAACAATCGCCATAACGGACGTTTTTTCGATTGCTCGATTCCGTTTTTCAAATTCTCTATCGACTTTTCGCCCCAACCTTCCAATGTGCGAATTTTTTCAAAGTCGAGCGCATAAATACCTTCAATGTTTTTTAGTAAACCATTGGCAATAAAATCAATCACAATTTGTCGGCCGAGTCCGTCAATATCCATGGCATCTTTCGATACAAAATGAATGATGCGTTCCTCCAACTGAGCCGGACAATCGGCATTCTCGCATCGCCATACCACTTCTTCATTCGGACGAATTAATGGCGATTCGCACGAAGGGCAATTACTTGGAAACACCAACGGTTGCTCACTTCCGTTGCGTAAATCGGGCACAACACCAACAATGTAGGGAATCACCTCTCCGGCTCTTTCAACAATTAAAGTATCACCCAACATAATTCCCTTTTCGCGAATCATATCTTCGTTGTGAAGTGATATAGAAGAAATGGTCACCCCACTTAAATGCACCGGTTCAATTTTCGCCACCGGAGTAATGGCACCAGTTCTGCCCACTTGAAAATCAACACTTAATAATTTAGAATGCGCCTGTTTAGCCGGAAATTTATACGCCACGGCCCATTTTGGGTGATGTGCCGTAGAACCACACTGCTGCTGCTGTTTCAGGCTGTTCACTTTGATGACCATCCCGTCTGTTTCTATCGGAAAGGTATAGCGCAATTCAATCCACTTTGCTAAAAAAGCTTCTGTTGCTTCGGTAGTTTTACATACTGATACTTCTTGAATCGGACTCTTAAACCCACATTCGGCAATCATTTTTATGTTGTCGAAATGATGCAGCAACGTGATGCCGATTAAGTTTTGCCCCGCCTTATCTACAGCATAACTGATATGGTACATGATGGCTTGCAAGCCTCGTTGGGACACTTCTTTAGGGTCTTTCATGCGCAAGGAACCTGAGGCGGTATTACGAGGATTTTGAAATGCTTTTTCGCCTCGCGCCACACGCTCTTTGTTTTTTTGTTCGAACACATCTTTTTGAATCACCACTTCGCCTCGCAATTCAATTTTATAAATCCCGTATTTTGAAAAGGGCGCAGAAAGCGGCACTGAAGCAATGGCTTTCGCGTTGTTTGTGATTTCTTCACCGGTTGTGCCATCGCCACGTGTAGCGGCACGAATTAATAAATCGTTTTCATACACGAGGGCAATACTCGCACCATCAAATTTAGGTTCGATACAATATTCAACATCACCATTCATCACTAGTTCTTTCACGCGATTTTCGAAAGTGGCCACCTCTTCAATGTTGTAGGTGTTTTCAAGTGAAAGCATCGAAACTAAATGGTCTACCGGATGAAAATCTTCGGTTAACCCTTTCGCCACGCGCTGTGTAGGCGAATCAGGCGTAATCAAAGCTGGATTGTTTTCCTCCAGTGTTTTCAATGCTTTGAAAAAAAAGTCGTAATCGGTATCGGTGATGATGGGTTCGCTTAATACATAATAACGCCAATCGTGATAGCGCAACACACTTCGCAATTCCTCGGCTGTGGGCGGTAAAAAAGCCGACAAAAGAGTACTAGTGAGTTGTTGAAGCGCTATTTGTTGTTCTGAACTATACACCTTACAAAATTGTTTTTATTGAATGATTTCGTCTATGCGTTGTGCGAATTCCCAATCTTTTTCAGTTACTGTATTTCCTGCACTGTGTGTGCGTAAGGTGATGCTCACGCGATTCCACACATTGCTCCATTCCGGATGATGATCGAGTTGTTCGGCAATAAGGGCTACACGAGTCATGAACGCAAAGGCTTCAGCGAAATCCGCAAACACGAATGTTTTCGAAAGGGCATTATCGGTTGCTGTCCAAGAGGATGTGTTGCTCATGTTTTTATTTGAAACTCCAATCGTAGTTGTCTAAATTTTCCAAGCACAACTTCAGCAAATCTATATTGGCGCGAATGTCGGCTTTGTTCGCCATTTCAATATGCGAGTGGATATGACGTGTTGGAATAGACACCGCACCGGCAATGGTTCCGTTGGTAGCCATACGTTGCATTCCGGCCGTATCTGTACCTCCGGCAGGTAAAATTTCGGCTTGCCATTTAACGTTGTGTTGGTTCGCCAAATCTTTCATGAAACGCACCATGCGATAGTCGCAAATACTGCCACCATCCATAATTTTAATACCCACACCGGCACCTAATTTGGTGACCATTTCTTCAGGCTTTGCACCCGGAGTGTCGAAAGCAATAGTGGTATCTATACAAAAACTAAAATCTGGGCTGATATGATGTGCAGCTGTGTGTGCACCTCTTGTTCCAACTTCTTCTTGCACTGTGAACACACCGTAAAAATCAAATGGAATTTCTTTATTGTTCAACTCTTTCAATGTTTCGATTAGTACAAAAACTGCTACACGGTTATCAATAGATTTGCAGTTTACACATTCGCCTAATTCGAGTAATTCGCTGAGACGTGTTATGGGTGTTCCAATTTCTACCACTTTTTCTACTTCCGATTTCGGTAAACCAAGGTCCACAAAGTAATCGTGAATTTGAGCCGGTTTGGTGCGCTCTTCCGGACTCATAATATGAATTGGCTTAGAACCCATCACACCAATCAAATCTTTGCTGCCGTGCACCACCACGCGTTGTGCAGTTAATGTTTTTGGGTCGAAACCGCCCACAGTGTGTATTTTGAGGAAGCCATTATCGTCAATTTGTTTTACGATAAAACCAATCTCATCCATGTGAGCCGCTGCCATTACTTTTTTGGTGGAACTTGGTTTACCGAAATCGGAAGTAGAAAAAGTGGTAGAAATTGGAACACCCATAACACGTCTCAGCGAATTACTCGAATTAGGCGAATGTGTAA
>CAJPEV010003731.1:4243-28345 GCA_905338385.1 Darwinula stevensoni | reverse complement strand
AAACAAACAACAACAAACTAAAACAAACCAAAGAGAAAACCAAGGTACAAAATCTGACCTTAACCGAAACTCTAGTTTCAAATTCGCTTTGAGGACTCACTCGCTCCGGTCGGTCAGGTCGGATGCGACCGACCTGCGACCGACCGAGTCCGTCCTCTTCCGACCCCGATAATTATTCCGTCTCGGGATCCACTTCCGTCCGAAGAATCTTCGGTTCGCTTCATGCCGGGAAAGCGATCGGCGTCCAGATGTTCTCGCGTTCTCTTCTCGTTCGCCCAACCGCTTCTTTCTCCACCTCTATTTTGAATTCTTCGCTCGTTTCCCGCTTGTCCTCCCGATCTCGACGCCACGACTTAGATTTAACATCGGAATCGGCCGGAAGTTTTAACGTACGCGTGCACCATTCGGAAACTCTCGGCTGGAATCTCCGTCGAAGATTGGCGACCGCGATTATGGGAAGAATCTCGCTCGAGAGATCCACCAGGGGAAACCGAAATAAGTACTATACAGACTGCAAGATGCTACATATCAGGATCATTCGAGTCACCGGGATCCACATGATAACGAGAAAGAATCGAGAGTAGAATCGACAGGTTGCAGCAGCTTTGAATTGGAGGACTTAATCACAATCGTCACTTCCGTCGAGAAATGCTGAAACGTGCAGGGGTGGACAAAATTATTGCATCGCTTTGGATTTTATTTTACTTTCGTGACTTAATGCCTACAAATTTCGCATAATATATTGCACTTATGATTCTCTATAATTTATATGAATAATTTATTATTTATTGCATTGGTGATTTAAGCATTGACATCACTTTTAAATGTTATTTTTTTGGTGAGTACTTCAGATTAAGGAAAAATTTGCATTGGTATTCATTTCAAAATCAGGAGCTAGTATGATTTATTTCTTGTATCAACCTACGGGTCGCGACCCACTCTTGGGTCGACGTGGGGTTTTGGTTTGGGTGACTCAGAGCCCAGGCTCTGGGTCGCCGCAGGTACAACAAAAGGGATTGGTACTTATTGTACCCGCGTATGAGAAATGTTCACGCGGAAAACACAAACTTTTGTGCGTAGTGTTTATTAGCTAAAAGCCTTCGCGATGGGTCGTGGAGCCTGGAATTATACAAATATGGGTCTCTCTGTCAGAATAGATGTCTTGGCAAATTAAGCTGGCGACATGAAATTCCAGCGAGTGGTTCAATGCGTGATGTCTAATGCTGCTCTGTAATTTGTGAAGCAAATAGCTTTGAATTTTCATAGCTTTTTCATCGTTTTCTTCCGTCGAAGTTATTTATAAATAAAGAAAAACTAAATCCGGCTGGGGTATCATCCCAACAGCATTTATATCCAGGCTCGGCTTGGGTATCAGGACAGTCACTTCCAAATGGATTCTTATGGAGGCGAACCTAGGAAATACCGATATTCTCATGGTACAGCGCGGTTGAAATACATGTATTTAATGATCGTGTTCCTCGGACGGAGTTCCTCGACTCCCAGTTTTCCTTCCTTTTCCAACAGTCTGGAACTTGGAGGCGTTGTTACCACGGCATCGAAGGAGGGGAGGGGGATACGAGAGATTCCTTCTCGTCCTCGGACTCTTCGTCGTGTTCGGGACCTGTGCGGCCGCAGCCGAGGAGAAGGGCGAAGACGACGGCCACTTCAAGCCCTGGGCCGGGAAACGGAACGATCCGGATGCGTTCGAAGATCGCGACTTCTCGCAATGGGGCGGGAAGAGACGGGACACCGACTTCTCTCAGTGGGGAGGCAAGCGAGACGGCGACGATGACTTCTCCCAGTGGGGCGGCAAGCGAGACGGAGGCCGAGACGCTGCCTTCTCTCAATGGGGAGGAAAGCGGGAAGATGGGAATGCCGACTTTTCTCAATGGGGGGGCAAGCGATCTTCCTTCTCTTCTTGGGGTGGAAAGAGGTCCGCGAACGAGGAAGGCCAGGGCGTACAACCCGTAGATCTGCGAGATCTCCTCCCGTTCAAGCCTCGCCCCTTCACGCGTTTCAATTCCTGGGGAGGGAAAAGGTCGTCGCCTCCGATCCGAGACGTTCAAGAATGAAGGATTCGCCGGACCCGTTCCCCGCATCACGAGTCGACCTGTCTCTGAATTTCCTTTCGTGTGAGTGTGTGGCTGGATCGATTTAAAGTGAAGCAAGAGAACCTGCATTTCAAATTTCACGCCTTTCATTTCCGTTTCTCAGAACGACCGAATTAAGTTCACGAGATGAATCGTTATTGGATTCCAAAATGTAGAGAGAAAATTTAGCTATTTCGATTTCGAAAACATTCAATTCCTGTGAATGCGGGAAAAAGGAATCGGCTCGGAGAAGAATATGGGTGACCCTGGTGATGCCGAAGAAAATAGAAGGGGAAACCTTACCTCTCCCTTTCCTTCGGTTTTTTTTTTTTTCACCGAAAGCGTTCACTCTGGAATTCAGACCGTCGAAAAGGGACAGGGTGGGGAGGGAGACAGGATGGGGTGACAGGGTGGGGTGAGGAAGGTGAAGCAGCACCCTTCCCTATCCTGCATGGTTCTCCACCTCCTCCTCCTTTCTATGCGACTTCTCTTTGGGACACCAGCCACATTCCATTCTGACTCGCGTCAGGAAAAAGATTTCGGAAAAAAATTGGCTAGCAATTGCACTCTGCTTTCCCAATTTTCAAAGAGGAATTCGTTAGTAGAAAAGGTGACAGTAGGCAATAACCTTTAACTGAATATATATACTCGTTGCAAAAAAGAAGCACAACCAAGAAGTAGTAGAGATCTTGGAGAAGCTCGGTACACAAGCTTTTACTAGTGTACCTTGAAATCGATTAGAGTTTCAAGAGTTCGGGATGAAATTCAAAGAAAACTTGTCAAACGCACCAAATTCAATAGTAGCTATAGGGTTATCAATGGGATCGATCGCCCAGCCCGGTAACCTATAAAAAAATATGAAGCGTTCAACCCCCCTTCCCCCCGATTCTAAGGGACTCACTAACGTTAGGCATAGACCTAACCCACTGAATGTCTTCAAGTCAAGTCTTGCCCTGCCTTTATTCGTTCAGAAAGAATCTCAACCCTCGACTTACGAGGCCAATTGGACCTATGAAGGTTAATTCCAGGGTCTTCGAGACATCTCGGTGAACTCAGTGAGGACGTGCACTTAGACCGATCGCAGGCCTATTCCGTCTTTCCCGAACCATTTCAGAGAGTACTTCGTTAGACCAATCAGAGGACTCTTTCGTGTTTTATGAACAATTTCAGTGTGGACATGTCATGTTAGGCCTATCTGGAGTTCCTCAAACCATGTCGGCGAGTCCAGAGGGGAAAATACTCCGGGATTGAAATACAAATTAGGCGCCATCTTGTTAATTCAGGGATGTCCATGCACGATACCTCCATATCCCACCACGTGGATAAGCTACTATCACGCTGACCAGGATACCACTCCTAAGCACTGCTAATCTCAGCTCATCTCGTGAATTCAGCTCAAAAATGTCTCATACACTGAAAAAGAAGATCCAGACACCGATACAAAAGCGGAAGTAGTCATGACTCCAAATGACTCCAGTCCTATATCCGGCAACACTGGGGAACAAGATTGGAGCTTGCACTCTAAGCTGAAATGAATGACAGCTTTCTTTTTTTCTGAACTGATGCATTGCAAGCAACAAAAAGGGCACTTTTCATGATCAATATATTGATAATGAAATCATGAGATCAAGGTCAATATATTTCTTTCGGTTGGAATACTTTTTCCGAAAATTACAGGGGGGGGGGGGGGGGGGGGGGGGTCCCCCCCCCCCCCCCCCCCCCCCCTGTAGTTTTCGGAAAAAGTATTCCAACCGAAAGAAATATATTGACCTTGATCTCATGATTTCATTATCAATATATTGATCATGAAAAGTGCCCTTTTTGTTGCTTGCAATGCATCAGTTCAGAAAAAAAGAAAGCTGTCATTCATTTCAGCTCAGAGTGCAAGCTCCAATCTTGTTCTCTTAGAGAGGAATACGTAGAGGCTGAATTTTGTGACGGGAAGGGGTTGAAGGAGAATAAGCGCTACCAAGGCCTATTAATCATCCAAGGAACCTGGTCTTGAAACTCTTGAATGCGTGAAGAAAAATCAAGCCAAAAGTTTCAAGGATATGAGATGAGGCAGTGCAGAGAAAACTTGTGGAATGCCCGAGGAATGGATGAAGAGAACGGCACCACTGATGACGTCAGTCCCCTTTTCTCTCCCCTGCATGCCACTTCGCTATTAAGCGAAGAAGAATGAATGATGCAAAACGGCGGACGCCTCGAAGGGGAACCCCGACCCGGACAGGTCGATGTCGTCATCACGGACGGGAACCTCGCGAGGCGATTAGAGAAAACAGACGCGTGTTTCTGGATGCCATAGCCACAGAAGCGGAGATTAGCCATGGGTCTGTGCCCACGATCGTCCGGGATCGCTTCCGATACCATTTGGTGTGCGCCAAACGGATACCGACTCGCCCGACCGAAGGCCAGAATAACGTCTGCACGGGTCTTCGTCTCGCACATCGACCGCGTCGAAGGGGACGGCTTTTTGGCTAGGGCTGTGGCACGTCGCGAAACCTGGCGTCATCATTTTGTGCCGAAACGAGTACGATTTTCACGCATTCGACCCTGCGAAGAGGGCGTCGAACACGATGCCACCAGATGCCGATGCCATTTCACGGTAATGCCATATAAAGTCTGGTCGGGCGGTGGGTTGAGATCCCCGTCGAGAATATTTTTGCTTGAAATGAATGAAAGATGAACGCTTTGTGTATAGCCGATAGAAATTTATTCCCTCTGTCGTTTCTTTTCATCGACTCGATTTTCATACGGCACTTTTGAGGGCAGCGAATCGGATTGGGGTTCTCGTGATTTATGTTGGATTAATGGGACACAATCACAAGGAGCTAATTTTCTTGAACAAATATCTGCTTTATTTGATCGGAGATCCAATCATCACATTACACCTTTCCGGTGCAAAGGTGAAGGATGAATTTCATAACGTGTAAACTCTCGAATCAACAAACCATTTTTAAGGAAGTGACTCACATTAAACGTGACTCGTGTCACACGAAGTCCAACAGGCATAGAATACTCGGTTGAAAAAAAGTATTTAGCTTAAAAGCACATACCTTGCATTGCACTCGTGCACAAGTTGCCCGCAGCGTGGCGATACCCAACGTAGCAATGGCCATCCTCGATCGGCACGAACGACAGGACCTGAAAGTTCCTCCCCCCACCTCCACCCTCCACCTGCCCCCACCTCACTCGAACAGCGAGTGAGGTGGGAATGGAAACGACACTCCGTATCGTGCTTCAAGGTTCTGTCTTAATTTATTTCCGTTTGTTTCATGTTTTCTTTCTCGAATCGTATCAGTTGCCATGCACGATCCAAAGATCGGTTCATCGCTTCACAGCAACCAATTTTGAAGGAAGCCACCGAAAGAGCAGAATGTATGGTATTTGAGGGTTCGTGGAATAGTTCAGTTGTAAATACTTTTAAATAATTTACCAAATAATTTTCTGTTTCTGTGCTGGTTCGTCACTCGAGACCGCTTGATGCCTGCACAATCATAACGAAGCGAGTCCATCGATTCCTCTCTGGTCCTAATCTATTATTATCTGCCATTCCCATAGGTGCTATGGGGAAATGGCAGATATTGCGATCGATCTGTCATTTTTTTTCATTTCGTCTGTCCGAGTGATCCACAACGACCGGACAACACGACCCACTGCGCATGCGCAGCTTTCCGCCTCGGCCGGGGTTTCAGCGTACAATTAAAACATCCACCTCCCTTGCAGCACGTGCGGTATCGGATCCGTAGTGGACAATGGGAGAGACAGGCTGCTCGCGGTCGCGTAGACAGGGTTGCTGGGCGTACGCACGAAATGTCGCATCTGGCATCCTACTCTCCATACTGTCCTCCCGTCTCCACGCGACTCAGACGCGCGAACCATCGAGTACATGTCTACTTGCCTGGGCCTTCTCATATAGGCTTAAGGCGTACCAATGACAGCTATGTTTTATTTCGAGGTTAGATGTTTAGGATGCGGCGAAGAAGATAATTCCAGTGGTATAGGGGCCAGGGGAATGGCAGATATGTATTTGGGCTGGTACTCTCTAGTTTTTTCTTCATTTATTTGTTTGTCTGTTTTGACATTCGGTCTTAGTGCTCTGGATGATGAATGCGTTTCAGACCCTTGAGTATTAGAGCAGTAACTGAGACCTGCGAAGACTAAACCTTGGGAGCGAGTGAAGTCTTTCCGAGGGACCTTCGTCACCATGCAGTCGATCTTTGTTCGAGGTCTGTCTGATACATTTTCGTATTTTCCTATCTATACCAGGATGTGTAAATTCTGAGCCCAGAAGGAAGCTCTAGACTGGGAATGTGGGCCGTGTTCCTCGTATCCGTCCGATAAAGGGTCCGTCGGATCCATCTTCTGCCATCTGATGAAAAGGAAAAGAGGAATCTACGTTTGCGAGAGTCCCTATTCTCGAAAGAACCATCGGGACGAGAAGTGAAACCATCGAGAGCCTTCGTCGTCTCGCAAACGATGAGACTCATAGATGGAAGTGGATCTCCGCTCATTGATTTGATCGAGACCGAGCGAGGGACACCCCCGGATTTATTGGCTCTCTCTCCACTTCCGGTCGGAAAGGTCATCCACTTCCGGTCGGAAAGGTCATCCACTTCGACCGAACTCTGTGAGCTCATCTAATGAACGCTTTGGTTTTCCGAGACGTTCGGTCCCTACGGCTGCACTCGGAACGATGCGACACATCGTTTCCCACTTCCCCTTCGTGCTTTCAAATTTCTTGAATAATTAAGAAAAGGTTAACTGGAAGATTCGCCGACTCGTTTAGACTCGGCAGTGTGCCGTCTTCTCGCTCTGTATGGTAGAGTGCTCGAGTCCATTCCGAGAATATCCCCGATAATTTGCATCGTCGAGTGGTCGTATTCAATAAGGAGAGAGTGACTCGAGACGGACGAGGAGGTACAGAGCCATCCACTTCAACAACTGAATAGAAATGTAGCATTAGCGGATCTCCTTTGCCAAAAATAAAGGGGAAATGTAGCCACTTATTCTCCTTTCCAATCACTTTCTGTCACTCACGATAAAAACCGCCTCGATCGAGGAAAACTCGATTTGCGGACATACGTGGACATCTCCTCGGCTCGGTTCATTTCGGCTGCGTTTACTCTAAAAGCATCTTTTTCCTCGCAAATTTCGTATTTGCTCTCGCCGGCATGGGATGGGAAGGGGAGAGATTTATCGAATCCGGTGGAATCCGCCGCTTTTTTTTCCCGCTGGGATCTACGGCTTCTCCGGCCATCCTTCATCTCGGCTCTAGTATATCACTTTTCTCTTCTTTGTGGACATGGACTACCCCCTGTAAAATCTTATTGCGTCTGCACGATCGATATCGTCTATCGTCGACCGTCGTCGCGTATGGAATTGATTCCTCTTTCCAAGAAGTGCGACTAAAAGTCTTCTTTTCATTTCACGTAAGCGCATTTATTTCTTTCGACAGGGTCCGATGAAGTCTACCGAGGAGGGAAGGGAAAAAGCGAATCATTTTTCGTCTTCACCCACGAGAGAAGAAATTGGAAGAAGAAGAAGATCCCGGATTTTGATCGAGTCGCGAACGAGCGAGGAGAAAGAGACGCCGAATGTCCCCATCTTGCTCCTGGTCCTCCGTCCTCCGTTTCCTTCCTCGAAGCAGGATGAGAGGATTTTGAGGATCCTCCTCGTCCGCCCCCGCCAGTCTGCCCTGGAGCAGTCTCAGCAGCTGGACGTCGTTCCGTTTCGACCCTCTTCCGTCGGTCTCCTCGTCCGCCCAAGACGACGCATCGACAGCCTGCATCACAGAATCGGGCGATCGAGATCAACACCGTGATACGTGCTTATTGCACGTAGGAATGGGATAGTGGAAGGATGAGATGAAAACCAGAGGAGCGTGGAATAAGTTTTACTCTCCGGTTATTCTGATCGTATTCCCTCTTTTACTTCCTTGATTTTGCCCTTGTTTTATGAATTTATGTTCGACGCTTATTCTTTTCCCAACTCTAATTGACTCCTAGATCGCTCCGAAAGGGGAACTTCGTTTCTCCAAAACCGTATCTACGTAGATTCCCGTCTCGAGGAGCGAGTCGGTCGGGCGAAGACCTTCGATATCCTCGTCGGTGTACGAGCGCGGAAAACCGTATTCGAGGTTTCCGCCTCGGCCGCGGATGATGGAACCGAACCGTCGCCGTCATCGAGTCGGAGTGATCGATGGGGGGCGAAAAGAAAGGGTAAATCTTCAAGATTCCTCCTCCCTCTCCCTCCTTTCCCTCATCAGTGATGGATCATGCACTCTATATCGTTAATTGGCTCTCTCTTCTCTCGTCTTAGTGGCATTATGGCTTACCTTTCCCACACATTCCCACACCTTTCCGACGATCTCGTCTAGAACCTTGGGACACCTTGGAAATTATTTTCCGTTCTCCGTGAGAAATTCTGCCCAACCACTATTCGCGGGAAATTTTCCGTGAAAACAATTTTCAGCTCGCAACAATTTCCTCTTGTTGTATCTTTTCTTTCATGCCCGAATATTTACAGCTACGAACCCTAATTTAGCTGACAGTAGACGCACGGGGAGAGTGCAGCACGATCAGTTCAAGTTTTCACTGCGAGATCGGACCGAAGGAATCCCATAGCGGATCACCATCGACAGGATTTTATTTATTTCCGTCTCGGTCGGTTTTTTCCTCGTATTTCGTTGTCGAACTCTTCACTCCGGTTTTCCCTCCGGCCGCATCCGGAAATGATCCGACGAAGATGCAGTCCTGTCATCATAATTTCAAGCGAATTTTTTTCTTCTTACAATTGAGGAATTGCTATGCAGTAAAGAAATCGAGAACTGGAATCTTACCATCCATCTTTCCTTTATTTTTCAAAACTACTGTTAGATACTCATCGAAACGAAAATCGTTCGCGAAAATCAAATAAAAAATTTCTTCGCTTCATTCGCCATCCAACATACAGACAGACGCACGACCTTCTCGATCGTGAAATTTCCCAAACGAAGGCAAGTCCTCGTGGAAGAGCCAAGAGGTCCAAAGGAACATCTTTTCCTCGTATTTCGTTGTCAAACTCTTGACACCGGTTTTCCCTCCGGCCGCATCCGGAAATGATCCGACGAAGATACAGTCCTGTCATCAGAACTTCAAACGAATTTTTCTTCTTCTTACAATTGAGGAATTGCTATGCAGTAAAGAGTTCGCAAAGGGTCGAAGAGAGAACTGAAATCCTACGATCCATCTTTCCTTTATATTTCAATACTACTGTTAGATACTCATCGAAACGAAAGTCGGGCATTCTCTAAAATCCAATGCGAAACGTTTTATCGTTGAAGAGGAATCGAGATCGACGTCGCGAAAAGAAAGAGTACAGAATAAAAAAAAATTTGCATCGCACTCCTGAAATTTCCACTCTCCGTGTCCAGGATGTGGAACGACTCTGAAATTTTCTTCGGTCGTGAGAGATTCTTTGAATTATTTTTTTTCACTTGCTATTTGAGATCTGCTTGGGAAGGAAAGCCGAGTGAAAATCTAGGGGCTACAGCTACATCGTCTCGTTCTTCATCGTTGCTTCCCTCTACTAGGATTTGCCGAGCTGAGATTGGATGTTCCTTAGATGTTCCTTGGATGTTCCTTTGGACCTCTTGGCTCTTCCACGAGGACTTGCCTTCGTTTGGGAAATTTCACGATCGAGAAGGTCGTGCGTCTGTCTGTATGTTGGATGGCGAATGAAGCGAAGAAATTTTTTATTTGGTTTTCGCGAACGATTTTGAAAAGTGGCCGGAACGGACGCGACGACACCTCTTCGAGCGGCGGACGCCCGGTGCCTTTCCCGCGCCGGGCCCGGAATCGGGAAGGAATCGGGAAGGAATTCTTCCCTCTCCCCGTTTACGAAAGAGACTCGCACGAGACTGGGGACTCACGGAGGAACGAAGGGAAGAGGAGGATGGAAGCGATGCGGCCACCAAGACGACGAGTAGAATCCCGCCGATTCCCACTTTCTGCATCCTCGGCTCGCTTTCCCGACGCTTCTGCAAAACGGCGTTTGCGAGGGTTTTAGGAGCCGAAAGCCGAAAGAGACGTCCGGAACCGATCGAGAATCGCGAATCGAGGTTTGCCTCGGAAGGGTGAGCCTCGACCGAGACGAATTTCGACGGAACCATGCGACTTTCGTCGTTTTTATTTTCGCGTTGCAGTCGCCTTCGATCGGAATGACTCGTCAGACACGAAAACGAGGAACGACGGACGGAATGGGATCGGAAAGGACGTAAGAGCTCGTGCCTTTACTCCGGGATTTCGACGAATGCATTACTGGCGCTGCCCGACTTCGCGATGCATTTTTGTCAAAAATTCCAACTCGATCGTCGTTCCGGTCGCTCGCGAGCACCGCGATCCTCGACTCGGAAAACGAGGAAACGGATTCGTTTCGCGACCGCCGACGTTGCCTCTCGTTCGAGTGCAAAGCAGACCGAAGGGTCTCGTGGCGAGCGAAAACGTTCGAGCGGAAAGAAAGGAAGCCGTCGTTGTTGTCGATGGGCCGTTTGCCGGCGAATTTACCAAAGAAAGGAAGCTCATCGCACGATAGACGCGAGGTTCTCGTCGTTTTCCACTCGTTTCCCGCCGTCGAGTTTGGCGAGCGGTTCTCCGTGGGTGGAGCGAGGTCCCGGTGAGAATCTCTCCGAAGGTACGACGCAGCGTCCGAAGGCCTCGTGCAATGTCATCTCGTCGACGGTATAAAAATTGCGCACCGGCGAATCGATGCACACGGGCACCGTTTCCTTGCTCTTGGGGGCACGATCGTGCTCGATTCCGGCATCTGCTCGTCGATTTTAACGGATAGCACGGGCGCATGGACGCATGGTTTTCTCTACGAATCGTACCGGCGGTCACAGAGAGCAGTCGTTAGGAAACGTTCGAATTACGTGAAGAAAGACGAATGCTATGGAAGACATCAGTCCGAGACGATCAGGGGATGGAAATACCGCAACGACCGGGTTGCTCCGTTCGGGCTCCGTGAGCGCTCCGTGAGCGTGTGGGATTGGATGGGGAGGATGTATTCGTGCTCCTCCACCATCTACGTCGAACGATGCAGATAATTGAACGAAGCCGATCGGTTCGCTCTTTACGACTGAGAATGCGCGAAGACTTTATCCTCGGTCTTTTTCTCGCTCACTTCACCGAGAGGCAGTGAACTACTAGTAATTTGCCAGATTGGACGGTGGCGAGCGGGAAGGAAGAAGGAAGAAGGACTTCCGACATCCGGTCGTTTCTTCTCATTCCGGCAGACTAATTCACGCATTCCGTGCATGTACCATCTCTCTCGCGGCGCTAATCGTGGAACTGCGTGCTCGGATCGATCCTTAGCATCCCGTCACGAACGACGAGGTAACGCGAGGTGAGACGAGGTAACGCGAGGTGAGACGAGGTAACGCGAGGTGAGACGAGGTCTCCTCACCGAATGGCCTCTCTCGACCGTCGTCGAGCGAAGCCATGCGGGCCACGTGGGATCGTCGCGATCGTCGCCCGAAAAGAAAAAAGGAGAAAGCGTGGAACTTTGGATGGGTTCTCCTCGACGTCGCTCGCGTGCCTTTCCCGTGCGTCTTCCCCCTTTTCACCGATCTCGCCGAAAACCGGGAAGGGCAACCGAAGTCGCATCGGAACGAGACGCACCGCACGAATGGGATCTTCTGCCGAGGCGAAACGCTCCAAGTTTCTCACGACGAGGGCCTCCCGGTCTCGCTGGACCGCAAAATCCGAAAGGTTTTGCCGGTCCGAGAAGAAGGAGCGTCGCTCTTCGGTTCGGTTCCCGTGCGGGAACTCGAACGTCGAGTCGCCGGAACTCGGACCGATCGCGTGCGTTTTCCGTCGTTTCGGTCGCATTTACGGATCGAAAGTATCGCGACGAGGATTTACGCCGAGAAAAATGTTCTCTCGGAGTGGGATCGAGGGACGAGCGGCTTCCGAGCGGAGTTTCCGAAAATGCCAAACACGAAATCTTGAACTAAATGAATCGCCCAGAAATACGGGAGACGAAGGCTCCAGCGACCGAAAATGGGGCAGCGGCAGACGAAGCAGTGGCTGCCATGCAACTCGTTCGGTAAAAGAGACGATTCTCACTATGCCCGAATCGCGGTTTGGAAGATAATTAAGGAGCCGAAGAGATTCCAAGATAAATCCACAGAGAAACCGAGACCTATCGTGCGCCGCGAACGCGATCCGCGCCTCTCTTTCCAACGTCCCAACGACAAAAAGCGAAAAAGGCGCTCGCTCGAAGCTCTTAGAAACCGGACGGGTTTCCACTCGTCCGACTTCCCCTTCCGAATGGTTTTTCTTCCGCTCCGAGCCCAACCGACGAATTCACCACTTTTTTTTTTCTTTTTCATTTCGTATTTCATCAACCGATGGGTCGTTCCGTACGAACTCGACCGATATCGTTTTTTAAGGTCATTCGGGGTAAGTGCGATCGAGAAATCAAATCGTTTCACTCTCGAACGAACGGCAAAAACTCATCTATGGCAGATATAATCAAGTACTTTTGCGTACATCAACCTTCGATTTTTAGCTTCAAATCCCGTTATTTTCATCCACTCGCTTTAGAGACCGTAGGCGTTCACCGCATTTGCGCTGGAAAGGTAAGAGGGGGTGAGTGCGATTCCACTTACCTCGAAGACGGGGTAAGTGTGATCAAAAGGCTAAATAATGCTAATTATTGCAATTCAGCCGAATCAGTGATCGTGATTATTTTAAACCTATAGACAAGCTATTCAATTGTAAGCGTCTTCACTTAACTTAAGCAAATTTTTAGGCGATCACGCTTACCTCATTTTAGGGGGAAGCCTGTTCTTGGAAAGAGAAATCGTGAAACAAATAATAGTGAGGTTTAGTGGCACGTGCGAAACGAGCCGATACGAGAATTTGGATGGAAAAACTGCTTCTGCCTCTGTCAGCCACTTACCCCAAGTATTTCCCCATCGTGAAACGTAGGAAACGGAAAAATAGAACGGAAAGGAGCGGAATCGGCACCGGGTTTCCTTTGGAACGATTTCCCACGAGCTCTTCCGCTCATCACTGTATTTCTCGCTTTCTTTGAGAAAATTGGAGGGAAAAAAAGAAATCTGGACGGTGTTCGCTTGCGAATCGAGTTCCGTCGTCTCCGCGTGTTTGCACGGTCGGAATCCTAGGGATTTTCTCCTGCCATCGGATTCGTTTCGGCGATCGCATTTCACCCCGCCCTCTCGTTCCAAAAATTCTCATCGATCGGGACGACGGAAATCTAAAAACGGGCGTTCGTCGGGCTGCGACGGATGCGAATAAAAATAAGGAGGAAAAAGGCGAGGAGACCGTTCCGTTAATGTTCCGAGCCGATCGGACGAGGAATCTCTAAGGAGTCGCTTCGGCTTCGGGCAACTAGTCGCCTTTTTGAGTCTCTCGGTCGAGCCGACGAGCGGAACGAGACGTGAAGCCTGGAGAAAGTCGTATCACGAACGAGCTTGGCACGAGCGGAAACTCCGAAAGGCGCCAGTTGGGAAGAGAATGCGATCTGCTTTCATGCAAAAAAAAAAGTAATTTAAATGTGCAGTAACGATCGTACGGGAAAAGTCGAGCGAGGTGCGCCGAATCAAGTACGAGAGCCGAAAGAGCGTATTCCATTAAATATCTCTCGGTCGATCGGCGAAATTTGAGGAGACATATAATCGTGACAGAGTGCTTCTTAGTGCATACTTCGTTGGTGGCATCTTGCACTTGTAAGTACACAAAAATGATGAGAGATCGCACTTACCCCGAATGACCTGATACGAAATGACACCCAACCATCTCGGAATTCGCGATAAAGATTCTCGGCGATCGCAGTCCATCTAACGATCCAGTAAAAAAAAGAAAAGCATTCCGCTTTTCTTGCAGAAGTTAGCGAGATATCGAGAAACCCCCCCCCCCCCCCCCCCCCCCNGGAATTCGCGATAAAGATTCTCGGCGATCGCAGTCCATCTAACGATCCAGTAAAAAAAAGAAAAGCATTCCGCTTTTCTTGCAGAAGTTAGGGAGATATCGAGAAACCCCCCCCCCCCCCCCGCCCCTCCCCCCTCCCCCTTCCTAGCCGTCGATGGAGTTTTTCAGTTTTTCTCCAAAGGTCGGTGGGCGATATCTCGCTAACAGCAGATCTGACGGAGGCTTTTTTTTTTTTTACCGAGTTTTCGATCGACTGCAATGACCGAGAGTTCTCGTCGCGAAATTCGAGACGGTCGAGTTCCCGCCGAGTTCGCGTGGAACTCGTTCGTCCGTTCTTCCGCAGCGCCTCCAGGCAACATTTTACTCAGCCGATCGCAACAGTTTCAGACGTCCCAGTTTCTCGTTGGATTCCTCGTTTCGTCCCGCAATTATCATATGAAATGGTCTTCCCGTTCCCGAAGAGTCCTCTGGGTTTATCCCTGCACGTCCGCCGTGCAAGGACCCGACCCCTCTTCTCTCCGATTTTTAATTCTGATTCACTTGGGAGCGAGAAGTTAAGAGCTCGCTACGTGCAAAAACGAAGGAAAACTCGGAGTCTCTTTGAGGATCCCGTCGGGACCCGTCGGGATCCGTCGACGACGATGAAAAAATCCAACACTCACTTCTGCTTTCGTGACGACGACGAAGACTGCCGAGAGTCCGGAAGGTGTTGCCTCGCGTGAATCCAGAGAAGGTTTGAATGCAGGGAACGAGGAATCGGAGGCTTTTTATAACGGCCGCAAAGTTTCTTCAAACAGGAGCGGAGGAGAAAGAAATCGAATTAGCGTCCGGTCCTTGAGGGAGGGACTCCGTCGGGGGGGAGAGCGCTGGCTTTTTCTTCCGACTCCTCGATCAATCTCCTCCCAATTCCCTGGATAATCCCATTTCCTCCAATCGCACGATAGGGGAGAAACTTCCCATCTTTCTCTCCCGCGGTTTAATTTTTCTTTTTTTCGTCTTCTTCTGCGATGGGCACTAATCGGAAGGTTTCTCCGAATCGAGGCCGAGGGAAACGAGGACTCCCTCGACGAGGACTCCCTCGACGAGGACTCCCTCGTGGTCGAGATTGTTTTTCGTTTCGGTCTTTCGATTTCTGGGGCTAAAGTTCGTATCGTGTCGGAGCGGCGTTACTGACTCGGGAGAATTTCGCTTTTCGCTTAAATGAGTGATGCGCGGTCCGCGGTCCGCGGGCCGCATGCGACGGGCGGAGACCTTTTTTGCGGCCCCTTGGATGCCTCCGGTCTCTAAAATTTACGTATTTATATGCGGCCTATTTCGGCCTTCGAACACGAGCCGAAATCTCAATTTGGTCCTTCGTGGGGAAAAGGTTGTGCACCTCCGACTTAAATGCTCAAATTATCCTTCAAAAGCGATCCAAGAGGCTCCTTAAAAAAAAAAAGAGAGAAGAAAGCTGAGGCTTCCCTTATCCCAACATTATTCTGTGCTTCAAAATGTCAACAACCGAAGAGCCGAAAGGAAAACTGGTTTATCTTCTTTTTTTTTTCGATTCAGAAGGAAAGGGTGGTCTAGGTCCGCAAACAAAATTACCTGTTGTAGCAGGCAATCATTTTTCTGGTACGGGTAAGTGCTTTATATGTAACTCCATTTCCTCTCCGTGACCACAATGCATAAATGACGGAACACACGCAGAAAAAAAAGTGCTTTTTGTACGTAGACCAGTTTTCCCCCGGACACAAATTCCTCCAAGTACCCTCCCCCCCCCTTTCCTCCCTCCCCCCCTCTCCCCTCCCTCCCCTCCTCAACGAAGTGAAAAGTAGTCCATGTACGCTGGTCGATTTCTCAGATTTCCCCGCAAATCCGCCTGTTTTTAGTTCGGGCTCTTAATTTCTCTGTCGGGGACTTCCTTTTTGATTTAAGAGTAAAAGTGTTGAAGGAGTATATGTAGAGTCACTGGAATCGCGAGGTAAACGGTATTCATCCATTCCTACACCCATTTCTACATCCATTCCTGCATCCATTTCTACTGGGTGCAAAAAAGGACTTTTAAAGGACTAAAGGAGTTTTAATGAATCGCTCTTTTCTCTTACAGGAATGGTTTCCATGAAACTTATCCTGTGCGTAGGCTGATAATTTCCAAGAGGCGTTTCACGTTTCGTTATAATTCGTTGTGCCGAGACGAGACCACGAGCAATTACCTAATAAGAGTTGGATATCGAAAATGTCAGGAGGCAGCGACGGGAATGGAGAGGATTCCATGCCTTCGCGCCGTGCCCCCGTGTCCCCGTGCCCCCGTGCCCCCGTATCCCCGTGTCCCCGTGCATCGCGGAGGTCACGTCCCAAGCCTCTTCGGTTCGGTTAGTCTTTCGGCTGGTCTTCCGGCGATTGTGATTTGGATGCGTTCAATCGGTCCACGTCAATGAAGAGAGACAGAAGTTTCTCGATGCTCGTCCCAGTAACTTCGGAAGAGGTTGCAGGCGCAAGAAATTCTTTTCGAAAGGACGATATCCCCCCTTCAGTTCATTTTCAACATTTTTTTTTATCACTCATAGTTGGGCTAAATGAAAATAGTTGTCTTATTACAATTATTTTGAGCACATCTACTATCTTTCTTAAACCTTTTCCCCTAACAAAATTCAATCTCATCGTACTCCTCTCCGAGAGCATCTACAGTCCTGAACGAAATTGGGCATGCGTCTTACCTTCCAGAATCGCTCCAGCGAATTTGAAGCTCCGTCTCCCCGAGGTTGCGACGAACACTCCATCTCGCATTTTGAGGATCTCAATTTCATTCTCTCTCTCCCCCCCCCCCCGCCCACCTCCCTGGGGAGTTTTCGGAAAAAGTATTCCGAACAAAATAAATATATTGACTTGATCACGAAGTGTGCCATTTTAGTTGTTTGCGATGCATCATTTTTCCATTTAAAAAAATGAAATTAGCTGTCGCTCATGGCTATAGTGCTGGCTCCAGTCCCTTCCCCCGCGGTTGTCGGATATCGTTCTGGAGTTATCTTGGATTCATGACTGCTTCTGCTTACGGTGTCTGGCTCGCTATTTTTTTAGCATGTAAGATACACTTCTGCTGAGCTCATGGGATGAGGTGAGACTGAAGCATTTTGTTAGCGGTGACCATTCGATAAGGTATGGTATAGAAATACCATGCATGGACAACCTCACTGATGATGGCGCCAAGCATTTTCTCTTCTCAGACGCCGTCGAGATGGTTCGAAGAACTCCAGATAGGCCTAAGTTAAAAGTCCCCGTAGAAATGTTTCGCGATGTTATACTTGCCCCAAAATCAGTCTAATGTTATTCATCCTCAGCGAGACATCTCGAAAGCCCCGAGATTGATCCTTCTAGGCCTAATTTTAGAAGATTGAGATTCTTTTCACCGAAAAAAGGAAGGCCTAGGCAAGGTCTGAAGACAGTTCGTGGGCTAGGCCTAAGCTTAACGGTAATGAGTCCGTAGAGAAGAGAGGGGGGGGGGGGGGGGAAGGGAAAGTCTTTGAAAAATGGTTTTCACACTAGGTTCGGTGCCAACAGCACCAGGAAGAGGGCAGACATGGAAGAAGGATAAAGAAACAAGCGACCAGCAACGTCATGAATGTGTTTCCTTCATTCCACTCCCGGAGCGGGCTCCCATTCATTTTCAATATCCAACCTCTTTTATATAATTTCTCAGAGCTTAGTCTCGGTACGATGAATATTAATAACATTTTAAAACTGTTGGAAAGATATCAGCCTTTGCACAGGGCAAGTTTCGTGAAAATCGTAATGGTAAAAGAAAAGAGTTATAGTGGATTTTTTAACAGAGCATTATCCGATAATGCAGCTTCATTTAAGAGAAAATGCATGATAAATCCTGTAAATAAAGCTGCATTCTCGGATAGTGCTCTGTTCAAAAATCCACCCTTAATGATTATAAGCCGGAAATCTTGTTTACCATACCCCGTATTCCCATATCCATTCCCATATCCATTCATACATCCGAACATATACATACAATACATTCGATACTCCTAGAGCTGCTCAGAGAGAGTTTTAGTTCTTATCTGAGATTTCCCCGGATTAATTCATCACTTCCTGACGTTCTGTGGGAAGGAAAAACCACTCGACATTCGAAATTCCGAGAAAGTCCTCACGAATTATACCTTTCACCCTTGCACAGGTCGTTCTTAATGCAAGTTGTCGAGTGGTAAAATGACAGTGAAGAAATTGCAGGGAGTGAATTCGCCAGAAACTTGGACTGACTTGACCGAAGCAGCAATAGAGCATCTAGTGGATGTTGCATGAATATATGAAAAAGGACTTGAGATATTCTCAGAACATCCACCCTGAATATACTGTGGACAGCAAATGCACTCCGCTCGGTGTGTGCGGAGAATGTTCTCAGAAAATGCTTGTTGGGATCCACGATGGATCCCAACGAGAGGCAACCTGAGAACGTCAACCCGAGCTGACGGGCGATCAAGTCCCATATTAATTTCCTCGACCTATCAACAAGGAGAAATTCTCATCACACGAATGCAACATTTCGTCGGATCTTTGAACTAGCTACCGGACCACTTTTAAAGGGTCTCATCGATCACTGGAGGAACTTCAACTTTACAGGACCGATTCGGCACATCTAGAGAAGTGTTTAAGGCAACATTGCATTCTCCATCTCTCTATAGATACAAGATACGTGACCGTTAGCTTCCGGAAATCTTGAAATTGTCAAAAGTGGTTCCTTCTATTGAGGGTCTACAAAGACGATGATTGAGCATTAGATATATCTACGGGGAACTGCAAGAAAAAGATCAACTACTTTTAATCGATATATTTCTGCTCCCACTCGAGCAATTTTCACGAAACTTTCACTGTGCAAAGATGAACGTTAAAAAAATTATTCAAAATTTCTCGAAAAAATTCCCTACTCTTATCTAAGGCTGTGCTAGTTGATTAAAAAGAAGTTAAACATTTAAAATGGACATGAGCTAATGCTGGTAGTGAAATAGAAGACACGTTCGAGTGCTCTGCTTCCCCCCCTCCTTCCCCCTCCCCCCGACACTCCTCTTCTGCCGAAACCCTTCCCTGTGTGATCTCAGATTGTTGGATGGAGAGACCAGAGCATCCCACCTGTCGTGAGTGGGTGTGGAGAATGTCTTCGGATCTCCGAAAGGCGAATCATCCGGGTCCGAGCCACAACTCGGAACCACAGAGTTATACCCGACCGTCTCGTCCATCATGCTCAGTCAGTTTCATTTCAGACAGTCGCCTGGATCCCATCCTCTGGGCTCGAAGTCGAAGGTACGTAAAGAATCGAAAGAGAACTCGGGCTCTCGAGATGATTTGCGAGACGGCGAAAAAGAAGCCGTCGAGGTGCATTCTGAAATGCACCTCATTCGCCATTCGCGACGGCAAGAGCACAAACGTGGTCCGGCCAGACGGAATAATACATGAGTGTCCTCTCTCAACAAGGACAGTAGAGGGCGAGGTGGATTCCACCACAGAATGAGCTTTGAGTCTCGACAGATATGGATAGTGAAGATCCTGCTGGCTCTTTGTGCGTCATGGACCGTCTTCCCTCTCGCCTTCGATCGTCCACGCGAGTCGGAATCCTATCGTCTCGACGGATCGGTCGAGGTTCTGGAGTTCGGAATATGTCTTTTGAAACTATAAATCGATAGGCGAATGCTTGCTCAGTCAATATATACAGTGTCCCAAATTTCTTCCGCCAAAAGTAGAGTCATAGTGAGCAAATTACCTAATTTGGTACTATCTATATACAGTCACGCTTCCATTCACATTATTAGACGTGGACGTACGCCACACCCGTGGCGAGCTCGCAGCGACTGGATAGAGCTCACCACGACTTGGCAAGAATGTCTGGAGTGATAGTAGCGATGGCTTTGGCAATTCAAGCGTTCGATCTTCAAGGTTTTTTATTTATTCGCGTACACCTTTTAGGTACTTCGAAAGGAAAAGGTCTGGGGTTGTGAGACCAGGTGGGCTCGACGGCCAGTGGATCCGCCCACCCCCTGTCTCACTGGTTGTTGTCGAAGATCGCGTCGAGAAATTCTGGATTGTGAATCGACCGGTGAGCGAGTGCGTCATGATGCTTCGGTCCGACTGATCTGCCATCTAGCGACCACTTGTTCATGGTCTGTCGGGAATTCTTCACTCTTGGTAGGATGGATCTGTTCCGTGTTTCAGAGACGTTCTCTAAATACTTTTTGCTCTCAACACTCTTAAACACTAACTCCAGTTTCCATTTTTTTTCTCTGATGAAAAGGAAAAGAGGGGGAAATTACTATCATTTTTACTTCTTATAGTTCTTCCATTGTAAGGAGGGAGTAGGAAGAGAAAATGAGCGAAAAGCGAGTGAAACTGGAGGTACCGCTCCTTTCTTTTTTGTAGTTTTTTTGTAGTGTCTTCATTTTGGAGCAAAGTAATTTGGGACTCTCTGCGACTGATTTCGAAAGGTAAGTCTGGACGTTGAAAGAGCATTCCGAGCATAGGTAAAACATGAAAACGCATGGAACTTCTCGTTGCAATGTGCCATTTCCCTGGCAAAACTAAGTGAATGACTCATCCGCTCCTTACCTAGACCTGCCTACGGCGGACGAATAGTAGAAGGAAGCAGAGTGCGACGGAAGACGGTGTCTGAAAAGGCATGGACCGTCCGTGCTCGGAGGAGACCGTGCATCCGAGTGCAAATGTCTCTTCTGGGTCCCTTGGAATCGCCTCGCAGATGCAACGAATCGCTACCTCGAGTCGGATCGTCCCTCGACGGGGACCCGAACGAAGGATGACCGGGGAACGCTACCTACCGGTGCACGACGGGGTACGTGCGAAACGCAGACGCTCTAACTTTCTTCCTCTGACCCTCGTACTTCGATGCATCCCTTATTCTGAGGTCGTAGGGAACGAAGCCAGAGTCGCGTCGCGCCGTTCCGGAACGACGAAACCCGGCCTTCTATTGAGACCATGGAGGAACTCGCCTGTCACAGGAGCAACAAGTTAAGTCTCCACTTTTAGGTCTCGATGCGGGCACGTTCGTCTCGGATGCATGGATGAATCTCTTTTTTCATCGGATCGACTATCATGTGCCGAAAGATTTCGTGCCGTGCCGACAATTCCGAAAGCGTGCCGACAAATCGACGCGATCGGAAAGACGTGAATGATAATTTAAAAATGAACTGCTTTCCCGTGGGAATTTTCTCCAGGAACTTTTCGTCCATTTCATTCCTCTAAATTTGCCGGAGTTACGAGAATTTAATCGGCACGATCCACTCCGCCGTCGAAACGTCTGCGTTCCCGGCTTTCCGCGATCGGGATCGTTCTTCGCAGATGGAATCCGCGGAATCTCGGCGTTTGGTCTATCGGCGACGCCCTGGCGGGGTTCCGCTTCCGTCTGCGATCCCTGCACCACGTGTAAACAAGACGAATCTCAAACATTCGCAGTATGAATTCGAGCCTCGCGATTAGATTAGAGCCTCGCAGACGAGGAAAGGAAAGAAAAGAGGGAGAGGAGCTACCGGGTGCGTCAACAATTTCATCCCTCTTTCTTTCGTTCCCACGGCCGTACTAATGAAGAAACGTCAATGCGATTATCACGGATAAATAGTACTACTGCTACTACTATAGGACTACTTTCCCACGATGGAATGGAATTTATTTCAATTATATTTTTTACGGTGCCAAGATAAAAAATCTTAGATATGAAGTGCTCATTAGGCACTCCATATCTAGTTTTCCTTGTCCACTGGCGGCGTTTATGTCAATTTTTTCGCAGGTTTTTTGCTCGAATGCCATTTTATTTCTCCCAGAGGCAGGGGAATCGGTCTGTTCCGTTCGCATCCATTTGCTCGAGGCACTCCATTTACCATTTCCCCGTCGGAAGCAACGAACCCAGCGATCATTAATAATGAGCAGAAGACGGCGTTGCAATGGGCGTTCTCGGCCAGGAAAAAGGGTTTCGCGCTAAGAAATGATCCCGAAGGAATTTCCTCGACGAGACGGAATTCGTTTCGTTCGTTTAATTGAACGCGCGACGATGTGCACTTTTGGAGCTCGACGGGATCGTGAGAAACTCCGCGAAACTCACATTCCGATTTTTGAATTCCAGTCTCCGACAACTTATTTCCGTTGCAGTCGATTTTTCCACCTGAATCCATTTAGCCTTCGTGGAATCCGTGTTGAAATCGACCAGGAAAACGTGAAACGACGAGTCTCCTTCCACTTCGGTCGCTCGACGTCCGTGGACGGGAACTCAGCGTTGATTCGCGAAAAGGGCATCTAAATGCAGACTGGAATCTAATTTTCATCTGTTCTTTTCAAACGACAACAATTACCCTTGCGAAATATCTCGCAGTCGTGGTTGAGTTCTCCAACTATTATCTATGCCATTACCTTCGCCTGTCTCGCTGTGGCTATCTTCATCTTGCCGCGTTGAATACAGCACCATAAAAAAATATTACCTTTTTTGTCCGTCCCAGAGTCCAAAGCATTTTTTTTTTCCGAAATTCTCGAAGGACTAAGACTCATAGTTGAAAAAGGAGAGTTGCGCTCCTGGTTGCCGATGGGATTTTTTGTCTCAGGGGTTTTGTGTCGTCGAATGACGCTTCTTCGATGCGTCGGTTCTCGGCTCCAAGTTTTCCTCGGCATTCGCCACGACATCGAAGAACGTTCCCTTCTGCAGGATGAACTCGGGTGAACTCGGGTTGAGGCTGGCGTCGGCTGGGATCCTCCACGTCGTCTTCCTTCCAGCTCGGACGACACCGGAAGGATGAAGCTCGCTGCCCCCGAGGACAGTTCGCTTCCCGTCTCGCATTCCATCGGGCACCAGGCATCGGTGCCTATCGTCGTCCGCACCGCTGGCGTCTCCTCATTCGTGGATCCGGCGATGGAGGTTCCGAACTTCTTTTTCTTATTTTTTTTCCTTCTTTCTTTTTTCTTCCAGCATTTCAACTAAGTGAAACGGGAAGTGTGTTTTCCCGCATCTGGACGGGCGGGAGCAAGCGAACGCAACTCCAAATTCCTCATAAATTCTAAAGACCCGAATGCTGACATTTTCTGCTGAGGTTGCACTGATAC
Source organism: Darwinula stevensoni (assembly GCA_905338385.1). Taxonomy (NCBI): domain Eukaryota; kingdom Metazoa; phylum Arthropoda; class Ostracoda; order Podocopida; family Darwinulidae; genus Darwinula; species Darwinula stevensoni. The sequence continues at coordinate 5,244 of CAJPEV010003731.1, read as the reverse complement.
TCAGTCGAAAGAATTTGCTCGGAAATGTTACAGTACTTGGCAACGTTGATTCTCCACTTTGATTTGCCTTTCCTAAAACTCGAAAACTCTCGAAATAGATTTGTGCATCGAGGCCCATTTCAGACAAGCGAACGCCTGTGACAGAAATGAGGGTATTCAACGAAACTAAAGTCTTAAGTAAAAGAAAATCTTATTGTAAGTAAAGAATTCAAAGTAAATATCGAATTAAGTACAGTCTGACTCGGTTATGACGGCCTCGTTCGTTAGGACGAAAAATGCCTGGTCCCGTCCTAATGCTTATTAACCTTAAACGTATGTATGCCTCCCTTGCGAGCTAACGAGCTGGGTAATTACGAGAACCTCGGTCATAGAGAAGTCGCTCTCGGTCCACCGGATGATATCGATTATGTAAAGTTTTGAATTCGTCGCGATGCTCCCCGATGCCCGGAATTTTCACCGATGCGAACATGGACCACCTGCTATCCCTACCTTTTTCTCTTTTGACCTTTTTACTTGTAACTGCATTCTCGGATGTGCTTGAAATGCGATTGGAGGAGGGTGAAGCAAGGATCATCCGATCATCCCCAGTCACTAAAGGGCCTTAATCTCAATCTTGGTTTTCCTCGTGTTCGCGCTCTTCTCCACGCCTCAGCCATGCATGCACCTAGTGAGACACACACGACATCTACTGTACAAAGTGGGAAGCGTTAGTTCTGCCGGCATTGCTAGGCTAAAGCCGAATGATATAGATCAGGGGTGTCAAACTCAAATCGGTCCGCGGGCCGCATTCCTCACCCTGCAGGTGCCTGCGGGCCGCACCAAATATATACATATTTTTATTTTTATTTACCGAAATGTGTTTTTGTACCAACGTTGTAACACACCAAATTTAAGTATTGCCCAACAATGGCAGTTGTCAGCATGTACCCGCTTAAAAATTCAGACGTTTAAAAACTAGTTAGAAACAGACCCCCAGACGTGTCAGCCAAATTCGATTCATC